>JAQFXM010007359.1:0-11961 GCA_034693345.1 Entomobrya multifasciata
AAAATGTATAAGAACCACAGATGGTTTCGTAGAAGAAGCAAAGATCATTTTCACCGCGCGGCAACTTTCACGCTTTCATTCCGTATTGCTTGTGGTGGCAGTGGCTTGGCTTGATGAACGGACTATCATTATTTTCTTGGCTGGAAAGTAAGTATTCTTCTTTAATCATCTTCCACTGCTGAAGAAAGTAAAAAGACTTTTAGTGATGAGCTCATCGTGCTCATCTTCTGTAGAATAGTAAATTAATCATGTTGTCGCGCTACAAGAAGGAATTACGAAGAAAGTTTATTGATCCAATTTGAGGTTTAAATTGTAAGGCTATTTTGACAGTTTTCTTCGTAAGGTACTTTGGGATCTCTTTAATTTTCAGGCTCAATGACATGATTGTTCCCAATCAATTTTAAAATTTACTAATTAGAAATCGTAGTTGGATATTTAATTGAATTAGCACATTATATATTTTGCATGCATAAATCAGCTTAACATTAATTCATAGATTGGTAAACGGAAATTTCCACCTTGTCACCAAGCTATGTATGTAAAATTATGAATAAGAAGCTTGTAACCTGTCAAGTCATAACCGTCATAACGTCACCAAATGCAGAACAATAATTTTTGACATTTGTTGTTTCCAGCAACAAGTAAACCATTTCACTACTAACATTCTTTATCATTTTTGCAAAAAGTGCGTAATCAAAAATCTGAAAATGAAATGAAAATACACGGTTTTATCGCTTTCCAAAGACTGCTAGTTTTATGGTAATCACTTAAAAATCTGGTTGGTTTTCTCGTCAACCTATATTGATTCCCTGATTAAAATAAAAATATACGATGCAGTTTCAAATGTTTATCTCTGAAATGAATGTGACAACAAGCAGTAACCAATTTATGTACCTTCGTTAGTATGTAACAATGTTTTCACTCTGAATTTCTCATCTAGTCTAAATGTCTTGTTTTTCCAAAGTTTTCATCTCGTATCCATTTAACCTAAATTTCAGATTGAGTGTCGGTTGAATAATCTTTCTACAGTTTGGAAATGTGATCTAGTTTTGGCTTTTTCCTGATATGTGGCGTCGACATTGCAGATTACTGCTTTGTACACTGCATCGACATCGTAGAAAATCTATTTAGCTGCAACACATTTTACTTTACCACTCCTGCAGCATTTTTTCATAGAAAGAGAAAACTTCGAAAGCAGATACTGTGGTTTTACTCAAATTTCACTATGCAAACGTCATGTAAGTATTTTGCAACCATATTATCGTATATGGAAAAACATAAGATTAGTAAAATGAGGCGATGATGATGGGATATGGGATCCGATTGAAATGAAATGCAATGCCACAAAGAAAACCAAATCAGTTGCATACACCACCAAAAGTTTTATCTTTGCCGTTTATCTTTCTGTGTTGTTTGTTGTCCTGCTCTACTTTTCCTTTGGCATTTTGATTTCAATCTGAACAATGTGTGGTTTACGGAATCAATTCAGTTCAGGTTGGAATTTAGTTTCAGCGTTCAAATTACAAATTTCGATTTAGATTGAAATACGAAATAATTTTCAAACTAAAGTAAACAAAGTAGGTAGATATAGCTTCTCGTTTAAGGAATAGTAGTGATTGCACAGCTAAACCATTTTTTTGCCATTCATATTTCATAATCTAATCCGTATACAACCTTCGGAATTTATATGATCGTCTAAATTAGTGAAGTCAAACAACTTAAAAAATTGAATTGTGAAACAAAGTTGTGAGATATCTACTTTCAAACCTTATATTTAATAAATACACAGGTTATATCCATACATTTATGCCACCACACGCATCATTCCCTTAAAATACATAATAAATGATATGACAGTTGTGCGTAACTGCTATTACGCTGGTTATAGTTATAACGATACACCAAAATGTTCCCATCCGATAGTCAGTGAAAGCACTTTCCCTCTCCAATAAACTGCTTCACACAGAAGATACTTGCCAAAAGAAAAACATACCCTACTACTACTACTACCACCACCATCACCATATTACGTATTATGAATATCATCCGAGAATAAACGCTTACACAGCTCTCTTTATAATAGGTTTAGTGGTTCGTTTGGGATTTGACTGGTTTCTGCTGCTGGTATGGAGTATGGAATGCGTAGAATACATATGTGTGCACTCACAGCAATCTTACCCACACGCATGTATGATGCATGCATGAATTACTTTGGCAAAATGCTGATTTGGCTGAAACTACAAAGAGCTTTTTTATACACAGTCAAATGCACTTACATGCTTTTCTCCTCCATATCAAATAATCTTAAATTACTTTTTACCCATTTCTTACTCCTTACGCTCGCTCTCTTCTCTGACTCAAGTCATATACCCACCCGCTCGCTGTCCTTCTCCTTTCTCATCTTTTTTCGTTCTTTAAATATCCTATGGTCTATTAACCCAGTTGGTCGTTGATCTTCGTGCCTTTTTATCCAAGAAAAAAGACGAACAACGAGAAAGGATCTTTCTTGACTTTTTTCTATGTTGGCTCGTGTACAACATCTTCATCCCATTATACAATACATTACTATTATGATTGAACATCTTTATGTAAAACCAACTACAATATTCCCCCATATTATGTACCATTTTTACCAAACCACTTCACCAGACACAACAAAAAAACCACTGGCTCATCATGAATATAAAAACCGCAGTTCATTGAGTCCATTTCATTTGAATTGGATTAAACTTTACCAGCCAAAAAATTATTTGCACAGCTGGGAATAATACGAAGAATTTCTATTGATTTTTTTTGTCTTTCTGCTTTGATTTTACTTTTGCCAATTTTTAGGATACCAATTTTGTACATTATTGCTAAAAAATAATAAGTTTTTGGTAGTAAAAAAATGTTATAAAGTTGATAATATCCATAAATTATATAAAAATTCCCCTTTTTATGTGATATTTTCTCAGAACGATCTAAAAAGAAAAGTCATCGTGGGAGGCAGCATTATTTTTCTCTCACATTGCATCCACATTCTTATATAAAACTTAGGGAAGAAAACACCCAGCCTGTATTTAGGTATAAGCACATGCAGAACACCAACAAAATAACACAATAAACTACGCATACTACTTATATCGTACCTTTCTCTAATTTCTGAAGTGATGATGACGACGATGATGATGATAATGTAGCATATGTATTTTCATGTAATCTAAAAAAAGGCCATGGCCGTGTAAGGTGGTTGTATTGAAATAAATGAGAAAGTTGAGAAAAAGAGAAAAGGAATACAATGCCCTGATGATGGGTTTTCTTTTTTGGTGGAGGTGGTGGTGGCGACCGGCTGGCTGCCACTGTTGCGGTAGATTTTACAGCACAACAGCCTCTCTCCTTCCTTTTTGGAAAGAACAACAACAAAAGTGTAAAAGACAAGGAAGCAATATGGATAGTTATATAAAACGGATAGTTAATAGGTATATATGCATGTATGGTGGTGTTGATCCCCTTTTCCCCTTTGCGTTCATTTATGGTTTGTACACATGACTGTTAGATGGGATGGTGAGAAGTGAGAACAAGGAAATAAAAAGAAGGAAACGGTAGGAATTTCATTTTATCCTTGTTTTTATGCACTTTTTGTTCTCTCTACATAGTATGCTCTATGCCACCTACTTTACACAAAGACAAGAGAAAGTTTTAGCATTTATCGTTGCTCCACTCATGACTCAACAGTGTATTTTTTGAGGCAGCCTCATTTTATTCACGTTTGTTGCATGCATACATTCATGCTTTTTCGTTTCATGGGTTTATTTTCTAGAAAGGTATACTTATTTTTCCAGTTTTTCTTAGGTATTATGATCAAAGGATATTATAGAAAATATTTCTTGTTCACTAGCTGGTAGTTCTACGAACAACGGAGCAAGCCATGTTTTTAAAGTGGCGAAAGTGGAAAGAAGTAATCTAATTGCAAATTGCTATTATGTTTCATAATTGCGAGAGAGACTTGAGAGGCAACCTAGAACCAAGAGCTGAGAGCATCAACTAAAAAAAGTAGGGTACGTAATATTTTTCAAAAGAAAAATCATCTTATTTTCTGGGTGTTTTTCGACTTCTGTTTAGCTTCTTGGTGGTGATGATGGTGTGTAAGACGAGAATGAAAAATACGATAAGTACAAAGTAGAAAGCGTACTTTATACTTATGCACATGCATGCAAACTGCGTATTTGTGGGAGTCCTTCAACTTGACCTTCGATGGAAAATATAAGGTTGTTGGAACGTAATGATATGGTATGGTATATATTTTTGATATTCAATACAGTAAATTCTCATCTTTCTTTTGAAAACGACCTTGTAGAAAAGCGTGGTAATTACCATGAAATTATTTTACTGTTTAAAAATATTCTTAAGAATATTTTTAAACAGTAAAATAATTTCATTTTTCTTGGAACTTTATATCGTCATTGTTTTACAGTGTATTTCTATCAAGAAGCTATCAAAAGGTAATCTTCCACTTTTGTAAAAAGGAAAAATGAAAATCAAATAATATCCACACGAAACGAAAACCTATGAAAACGGAAATATCAGGTAAAAGCATGTTTTTATTCAGCAGTAAAAAACCACAAAGCTAACTGTAAAATATTCCTTTTATATATCAGTTAAGTAAAATGTAAACAAGTTGAAGCATTGTCACAAAAAATGCTTTTCCCATGCAAATCCAATCCAGTCCTTTATAAAAAAATGCTCACAACTTGGTTGACTGGTTCTTAAGAAACACTAAAAAGATATAAAATGCATATACTTATACTTTATGTATAAATATCACCAGAGGTAAATTGTATGACAAAGCTTTCTTTCCCAGCCAAACCCACCACTAAAGCAATAAGAAAAATGACGGTTAAATCTGAAAAACGATTTATCATTGACGCAGATACGCCTGCCTACTCACAATAAAAAACGTCATAAACGTAGAAAAAAATAGCATGCAGATTCTTCTTTGATTTACACGAACGAATAAAAGCGAGCATTTCATATGCAAATAAACCGAAAATATTCTGTTTTTAATACATATAAAAGCCACAAAACCAAATCCACACACACTCACATAAGCATAACATAAGTAAGAAAAAAATCTCACAAGAAAAAACTTATGAGTATGAGTATATTAGGAACGCATATTAGAATACCAAAAAAATAAGGCTGCTGACTTCAAAAGCAGTACAATACTTTTAGTTTACATTCGACAATGTGAAGTAAATGGTATGTAAATATACAAGTATAAAAAAAGGAAGTTGAATGACATGATGATATGATATCTACCTACCAAGTACAAATGCACTTGGAATAAATACATTTGGAGACAGACAGCCAAAAAGACAGTAAAAAGCGGTTTTTTCACTAAAAAGGAAACAAAAAAGACACAAGGAGAAATGGCTAGATGGCTTGGTTTGGTAAAATATTTTTTTCTAGATTTACCTTCACCGCCGCCGAAAAAAATGCTTAGCAGAAAGCTGGCTTATTGAGCTCATCGCTCACTCGTTCCTTTTCTTTCTATTTCCATCTTTTCTCCTTTTTCTGTCTTGTTTTCTGTGTAAACTCTACTGAGAATATTTTTTCTATTTTTTTCTCCTTGAAAAATCCAAACACTTTTCTGGGCTTAAAACAATCCCTCCTAATAGCTTTGTACACATTCCTACTATTTATTCGTTTCCTTTTTTCTGTAAAAAATGTATTTTCTTTCCCTTATCATTTCAGCTTTATCTACACAAAAAAATATGTTTTTTTAGTTTGACTAAAGGACTGTGCTATTATTATCATCATTTTTTACTCTGCTTTCCATACACATCTTTAAAAATAGCAATAGAAAAAAGGGAAAAGTATCTTTTTCTCAACTCTGCAATCTTTCTGCCTTACAATCTAATCAATGCGAAAATTTGTACAGCATCACAGCAAATACATTCTATGTATTTCTTTTTAGCGAAATTTTTCCTCCTAATAAATATTACACAGGTACCTACCGACCCATCCTATAGTTTTTCCTTCTCGTTTTTAGTCATTCAGTCAGTCAGTCAGCTTGCATTACTCCCTAGCAGCCATCCTCTACTTTTTGAGATTCTTGATACTTAGTCAGTTCTTAACTTTCTCTTTTTCTTCGTCTACTTGTTCTTCTAGAGAGGAGAAGAGTGCAGTACTCAAATTGCATACTAAATACCTACAAGATTAGTTCTCTTGTGTAAAAGTCAGTCAGTAGTCACTACTCTTTTTCTACACTATTCATTATTAAAGCGAAAGAATTTTTTGACTTGAAATACTAGTAGGTGTGCTATAATAAGTGCTTTTCTCTTCTCTACATAGCTATGTTGTAAGGATCGCATCGGAATGTAAGTGGCTTCAGGCCAAGAAAGCTCTGCTCTTCTGCTACTATTACTGTACTGATAACTCTGTTTCCCTCTTTTCATTTTCTTCTTGTCTTGGAAAAAAAGCACTCAACTTTCTGCCGCCTTCCTTAGGTTGTATATTTTTCTTGTAGGTCACTTCACTTTTAGAACCGATCGAAGGGAAAAAGGGAAGACGTAATTTTTTCTCGGTAAAAAAAACAAAGCAAAAAAGAAGTCGGGTAGTAGTACCATAATAACTGTATAGTTATCTATATTTCCATTATATTTTTTTCCTTAAAGATGCAATGGTAGTAGCGAAAAGTGGAATCGATTTTTTTTGTTCAAGATGATGATGACTTCGACTACGACGGTGATGATGTAGCAATGTAAATGTCTTTTCGATCAAAAATTTTGCAATGACTTGTCTGTCTCCACCATACATACCAAACACCACCTCCATCGCCTCCTTTTTTCTCATCATAAGCAATTTTTAAACGTGCTAAAGATCAATCTGCGTAGCATCCTTCTATGTCATTTGCTTTCGCAACTATATGCATAATCTACACATCGTTTTTAGAGTAGTGCAGTGGATTTTTTGTGGTGATGCTGACGTGAAAAAATAGATTTGCATGAAAATCGAATATTTTTCCTGTAAACGTAACTTCCGTGAAAAATAAGAAGAAATTTGCGATCGTTTGGAACGTTGCGATTTTCGATGGTGTGATATCCAAGAAAAATGTCACACTAGTAGCATTACAATATTTCTTCCCATTTCTATGAACCCACTGTATATTCAAATAGCCGATTATTCTCCCTTCCTTTTTTTGGTTTTCCGCTTAAATTTGGTTGAAATATTTGTCGCGTCATCTTAACTGTCGTCATTTCCTTTTCTCTTTTTTTCTTTGTTGTTGCAACACAGCAATCTTACACAAACATACATTCATATAGCTTTTCTTGTAGTTAATCCTATCATTAATATTTTCCCATTGTACATGTCTGTGTATATTATTGTATACATGGCTATTGCATTGCGACATAAAATGGGATCAACCCAAAACACATAGATTAAAAAGGACTGGAGGCAGCAGGCTACAAGTTATTTTTCTTTTCTGTACGAGAAAAAGGGTTAAAAAGACTCGTCGTGAGTCCAAGTCCACCACAAAAGCCAACGTAACAGCAGTAGTAGTACACCAAGTATCATCAACAACAAGTAATAATACAACACTAAACAGCAGCAGAGTATCAACAAGAAAAGAGAAAATATATCAACAGAACAAAAAAATCCATATCCACCAAAGCAACATAGCAGCAGGTCAGGCAGACATGCGTATCGTATCGTATCGTTTGAAAAAGGGAGAAAAGTCCATAAGGTCCAGAAGAAGAAGAAAAAGAGGACAGAAAACAAAACCGGATGGAATCTTTCAAGCTATATCGCATCACAGACTCCACTCCAGCTATCCACAATCCACACACACGGTGGGTGTAGATGGTGGAGTAAGTTTTGATAGTAGTGAAAGGCTGCTGGCAAAGAAGAGGAGCGGGCAGCAGAGAGCAAACTTTATACAAAATCAGATTGTCGTGTGCAACTCAGCATACTTTATTGTATTTTACGCTACTGCCTGCCTGCCTTTGCCTTTCTCTCGTCTCGCCCTTTTTTCCTGAGTCTCTTTTGCTTTCACTGCTTTCGTTTGCATTATTTTGTATATGGTTTGCATTTAAAGTTGATAGTTGGGTGGTGGTGGTAGATGTGTTGGTAAGGAGCTTTTTTTAGCAGGAAATAAAATGGGCTTCGTATAAAGATTGCAATTTTGATAGGACAGTTTTCCCAATGGTTTATGTGTCACATGCCATGCCTTGTAGTATGGCATGGCGTATTTGCATGTTATGTCTGTTTGTGAATGAGTGTGTATGCTTTATTTAGAAAGGACGACACGACGACAAAGACAGCAAGTCCTGCAATTTTAGTACTTGTTTCGTCGGTACATTTTTTCGTAGAATTGTTTTTTATTTCGGGAGTGTGCCTGACTTGACTTGCCTGCTTTAAGGTTTTGTTGGATGTTTTCCATTTTATATTGCTGTTTTCCCTTTCATGACGTTTTTCGTGACATTTGTTCCCGAAATTTGAATGAATGCATGTGATATGGAGAGGATAATATGGCATGGCTTGGCGTGGTGTTGGTGTTGAAGCTATAAAACATTTGAGTTGGTATTTTTTCAAGAGAATAATGTATTTTATGTTGACCTGAAATACATACATACAAACGTACCCGTACTAAAGAAACAAGTACTCGTATGTATTATAAAACTAGTTCTAAATGTATTCCTGCTTTTTCGGTCCTTTTTCTCAGGTGCAATTTTTGTTGAGATGTTTTGAGGTGCCCTTCAAAAAACGCTGCTGACAGCGTTCAAGTACGCTTTTATCATTATCAGGGCGAAATTTGAGTGACGGAATAGACACAAAGTTTGAGCTGCAGGTCTTTGTGAACGTTATTAATACGATTTTTATTGCGTTCAAACTCTTGAGACATAGCAGTAGTGGTACATTTAAGTGTCCTTCAGTTCAGTTCCTTTCATTTTCATTGTTGAGATAAATGTGCTATTGTAGTTCGAAAGTGAAGTGGATAAATTTAACCCTTTCCCAGAATATCAGGTGGAGCGGTTGGATTCTTTTTTTGGCATTGCATTTGCATAGGCAGAAAAACGATGGTTATGTAATACGAAATTATACGTGTTTATGAATACCTTGAAAAGCTTTTCACTTTTTTCGTGTCACATAGTCATGCTTTTATGTATGTTTTTCCAGACATGCAGAGATGATGTTACAAAATTATCAAAGGGAAACCTTGAATATTATATAGGGTGGGGAGAAGAGAGAGAGAGAGACAGCGAGAGTAATCGGGATAGGAAATAGTTCATTTCCTTTACTTTTAATGTTTACATATTCTTCTCGTTTCTCCAAATAAAAGGGTCGTTAATAATTGTATTTTGAGTCATATAGTCATGTATGAGAATTGCCCACATCCTTTCCATTAGAAGAGTAGGGAAATGAGATGGTTTGGCTGGTTTTGTATGCTAGTAAGTACATCTTATAGCGAAAATATACGTATCAACATTATATGCCCATACATACACTTTAACTTTATGAAACCATTTGCGTAAAAAAAAGAAAGGAAATGCTGATTTTAACGGTAAAACATGTAAATATTTAAAAATAAATAAAAACGCTTTTCGATATTTAGGTCAAGTTGTACTTCCACATGATTTTAACGCATTCCAAGGAGCCGCGTATTACTCATAAAAATTTAATACCGGGTTCAAAAGGTTTCTTCATGCTTCCTTCCATGAAAGGAAGTGGAACAAAATATTACTTTTTTTAGTGAAAACGATAATGGGGCATTAAATTAATTTCATACATATTTCGTAACAAATATATCCACATATTATATTCCGGACTGAAATAGTGAGCTCAGCTTTAATAAGTTTTTATGGAGCACGTAAGTTCATTTCAAATCGTAAAAAATGCATATGGGATTTTTTAAAGCGCTGATCTGTTCCAGTAAAAATGGTAAGTGTGCATCGTCTAGTTCATGTTTAAATTGCTAAGATGGAAAATTAAGCAACAATAAACTTTAGAAGACGATACATACAGTATTTTATGGTGTCACGTACTCGAGAATAATAAAACAATGTAAACTTTCAAATGAATTACAGTTTTTGCATACAAACTAGGATTTTATTGAAAATCCAACCTAGTCCAACCAAAATGTCGATTCAAATTCTTATTTTATAATAAATTCAAATAAAGATTACAATTACAAAAAATGCTGAAATAATTTCATCAGTTCAATAAGCTTATTGCATTGCCAAATCTATCCATCTCCTATAAAACGGTACATTTTGATAAAAGTCAACATAATTTGAGACATCATGCATATCATCTTCTTTTACTGCACGAATCATATAGCTAATCACTCCCACCAACAATGCTTCTTTTTTCTTAATTGATTGCCCTATCTTCCCCAGCTTCTTTTTAGACTTACGCTTTCTGATTTTCTTGGGAATTTTTTCTGTAATTGTCTCAATTGTAGTAAAAACAGCTAATGGACCTCCAGAATCACCATGCCCTACAAGTGTTGGTACATATCCGTCTATTGTGTACGTACAAACCAATGAATTAAATACATCCTTGTATTTCGGATATTTCAAAACATTTTCAGCTTTAAGTACAGGAAATATCTTAAGGCCCTCTTCTATACATTTGCTGTTGTTTCCAATAAACATATCGTCAGCCGACTGCAGTAGTTCTGGTCTTATTGGCTCTGTGGCCGTGAGGTTGGTTCTGCCCCAGCCGCTGACAAACCCAGTTTGATGCTCAAAATTCATATCTTCTTCGGCCAATTTAATTGGTTGAACTTTTGTAGTAAATTTGATTTTTCGGTTGAGTTTTATAACTACCATGTCATTTAAAAGTACTCGATCATCGTATGCGTAATGGTAGAAGACCTTTTCAACTTTAAATTCTTGAATGCCTTCCGTTTCTTCGTCGCAAAGGTCAGTGTCACCCAAAACGACTTTTATTGTTGAAGTTCTTTCCCATTCAGCGAACTTGTTCCTAAAAGTAAAATTAATTTCCTAGAAGATCTTCGTCATCCATCTCCCTCCATATGAATTCAAACGCTTTAACAAGAAATAGCGTAGTTACCCCAAGAAAAAGCAATGCGCTGCAGATAAGATATGCCTCTCTGATATAATTGATCCTCCACAAAAATGTAGTCCTTCGGTCACACTGCAGTTTTTCAGATTTAACAATTTTACAAACCTCGGTGACATCATCTTACGCAAACTCGCTTGCCACGGAACCTTAGATATCTTTGTATCGTCTCCGTTTACAACAAACAGTTCTTCGGATGGAAAATCATGATAGTCTGCATCTTCGTTAGAAGTGGGTATTCTATTATTTCTACTTTCGTATGGTGTTAAGCTAGATATTAATTGTAATATCCTGTGCATTTCTTCTTCACTTTCTTCATAAATTTGTTCAAAACTGTCCGTGATTTTTGACACGGATAAATCAATAGTTGATGACTTCTCATCTTCTATTTCATTGTGTCCTTCGCCTTCATTTGTAGATAAATCAGAGGGTGATACTATTCTAATAGATGGTTTAGTTGGTTTTTTATAAAGTTGTGTGACTTTTATTTCCCAACGGTACTTTTCACTTGACATTAGAGCCACAATAGTGAAGGTCTGCATGCCCTTCGTATAGTGATTGTTGAAATCGATGACAGCTTTTAAAAAACGTTCAATTAACTTTAAATAGTGTAATACAAATTCAAATTTATTCGCATTTTATAAAATTATGCACATAATATACCTGAATAGTTTTCCATGCTACCACAATGGGCAGGTGGCATCCAATCAGGAAATCCCTTGAAAATGAGCATGTCCGATTCACAGCCACCACCCTTGACAAATCCAGGGCCGTCCATGAAGACATCTGAGTACTCAACACTTTAAAAATTTCTCACACTTATTCCTGATGTCAGAAATCTGTTATATAAATGGTGATAGGGGTAAAATTTTACTTAAGACCGGTAGCATTTGA
>JAQFXM010007360.1:0-11959 GCA_034693345.1 Entomobrya multifasciata
TACTAACATGTATGCCAAAAATCAGCCAAATCGGTGACATCAAAATTTTTGATGGCTGGTCGACATAAAAAATACACGTAAGTCTTAATGATTGGATATAAAAATGAAAACATTTAAATTTTTGCATGCAGACAGATTTTAGACAAATCACGTTTTTACAGAAAATCAATCAAGTGGAATAAATATTCTCTGTGCGAAGAAACTCTTCATGACAAGGGTTGCCTACCATATTATTTCTATGATATGGTTAAGTGCTTCTAGACTACTGCTGATTTGCTTTAATCGTGCCATAGTTTTACTCATGGAAGAAAACTCAACTGGAGAACGATCCGAGGTTCAATTAATTCAAACTTTTGACCTGAAGTTGTCGCGACCTGGTGTTCCAGCAGCAGTGGAAGTTTTAGGGAAATATGTTGTTTTTGGAGATGAAGTCGGGGCATTGCATTTGTTACGATACCACAAAACGAATGAAGAAATACGAAGTTTAGAAAATGTCCATAAGGACGGAGTTACGAGTTTGCTGTACCACGATTCCAAATTATATTCAAGTGGAAGAGACGGAAAAGTGAAAGTTTTTGAACTTGAAATTGATTCACAAGACGATTTGAAAGTGGGTTTCATTCCATTGTCGTCATTTTCTATGCCCTTTGAATGGACTTGTGGAATTTACGTGAATATGATGCAACTGCTGTGTTGTGGATTTCAAAAGGTCAGTCAGTCTGACTTACACAAATTATGGAATCAATTTTTAAATAAAATGTGCTATCTATATTATGTTTCTTAAATTCAGAGCCAAAAGTTAATTTTGTTTCGTTTAAATGTTCAGGAGGACTTTGTAGTGTACAGTATGAACCAGAAACGTACACTTGCTAAAATTCCATGTGGGGGAGGTGGCAATAGAAAATGGGACTTTAAATATGGTCACGGAAAAGATAGTTCACAAAATGCTTCATTCGCTTTTGTTAGGGACAAAGAAGTTTGCTACTCATTTTTACCGATGGAAGGATACCTCAACGTTTCAATAAAGGTACAGTTAAAAAGTATAAGTGTGTACAATGTGAATCACATCAAGCTACATTACCTTATGTTTCTCGATTTTTCTAAAATTATTTTTATATTATGCAGGATGGATTACACAGTAAAGTTATAAACTGCGCAATACAAGTGCGATCTGCGGGAAATGTAATCGATTACATATCTGGAAGTGAAGACGGATCACTGAAATGGTTTCAATGGGATTCAAAGAATCAAAACATTTTATCCGTGGATAGTATGGAAAATCACGTTTCTAGTGTGAGGAGTGCATGGAAAATCACAACCGTGTCCAATCAAACATTCTTATTCGCTGGTGGTGGAAGATCTCAGTTATGTATTTATAAATTAGGTACGCCTTAAAGTAAAATGATGATTTATATTTATGCATGTTAATTTTTATTCTGGAATTATCTGTTAAACTAAAATCATCTTTGTATATCTTTCTTGTTTCAGACTTTAATAATCGGCGAATAGAACCGCTAAAGGAAATTATCCTTGTAAAAACAAGTTTTAAGCAAACGGAAGGAGATGTAAGAATTATGGATATTGTTGTAACGGAACGTGATCACGATCAGGATGAGTTGTGTTGTTTCAATGCATGTTCCGACGGAATAGTTCGCGTTATACATTTTAATATCAAAACAAACAAATTCAAAATTGCTGGTTTATTAAATGGTAACGCTCACGCTGTAATGCGCATAGAATTACTAAAGTCAGCAACAATTAGCGATGGAGTCCACATAGCTGGAGTAACCTCAAACGGATATTGTTTGCTCTGGACCTGGAAATGGGATGACGCAAATCGTTCTGATAGTCTAAACAAAAATGCAGTCCCCGAAAAGAAATCGGATTTTCAAATGCTTCTTCGTAAGACAGCCTTCCTGTCAATGCGAGTTATATCATCATCCCTAGAAAATCATGATGAAAATTTTTCTATGATTTGTGGAGGCGATGATTGCTCAATAAGTTCTTGGACATTGACTATTACCAAAGAAAGCAGCAATTTGAAGTATTTGATAAAAGAAAATTGGACAAGGGACCAGTGCCAGAGAGGTGCTGTTGTAGGTGTTGAGACTAACAACAAGTATGTTTATACACTTTCTAATGATCAAATCATCGGTATTTGGACTTCCAACGATGGAAAGCTTTGCAGGAAAGTTTATGCTGGTGTTTCTGACTGTCAAGGTTTTGTAGTGGATACATCTAATGGGTGCATAATGTGTTATGGTAAAGGAGTCTCATGGGTTCCAATTAATGCTTCCACCATGTAAAAAATACGGTCTTTCCTTGTTGTAAAATGTTACTCAAGCCGAGACTCAGACTAATTAATTATCCATCCCAATGTGATATTTTAGCTATGAAAATGAATATTAATGTTGAATATCGACTAAGTTATAAATATATTTTATAATCTTATTTTTAAATAAGGAATAAAAATTTTGCACTAAAGAATTATTTTCCAGATCATTTTTATTAGCATACAAACAAGCACCATTTACTCCTAATCATGGTAATTGGTAATGCTTTCTTTTTACCCTTTCAGTATCATATTTCTATTTACTCATCTTTTAAGTGGTGTGTGCAATTGTAAATCATGGAGCTGCATGAACATCACTTTAATTAGAAGTAAAATGTTCCATGCTAATGTTATGATCAATAAAAAACACAAACATTTGGCCAGCTTCAGTAGGTTATATAAATAAGCTCTTTTCAATTGACACATTCATTCATTCTCTGTACTGCATAGCCCTGTGCCATACACATTAAAGTTTTTAAAATACTAGCAACTTTCCAGCATCAATGCACAAAGAAATTATCGCCAATTTTTTGTACAAGAATTCATACATTAGTTTTCAATTTGAAATATGGCAGAAGAATATACATCGAAGAAATGTCAGTGGAGTTTGAAACCTGTCCTAATTCTGGCAGTGGCAGCGATTTTTATTTCTAAGGCGCAAAGGGTTGCGTCTGAAGATTCTATTGTCCTTACAACTGAAACAAGTGTTCATGATTCTCGAGTTTGTCCTGGTATAAATGGAACTTAAATTTTAGACTTTAATCAGTTATCCTCCTATCTGGGGTATTATGAAACTTTTTTTTTCCATTGACAGATTACTGCAGCTTAAATCCTGACCCAGCTACAAGAAGAAAAGCTCCATTCAAGATGTGGTACTATGATCCTGCCGAGGGAGGCTGTAAAAGATTTAGATGGAGTGGCCGTGGAGGAAATAAAAATCGGTTTTACAAGAGAGCAGACTGCGAGGAGACATGCTCCAAATGCACCATCACTGAGCTCTCAGAAAGTCAAAAGGCGGAGATGAAAGGTAGTGGATTCTCTTGTCAAACTTTTTAAGCATTTTTTGAAACCATCTTAGTTTTTACTTTGACTTGTTGCCTTCCAGATTGCTCGTTACCTTCCGACGAAGGACGATGCGCTGAGGAGGGGAAGGGGGAAGCTCAGTTGGTTTGGTACCATGAAAAGGGAACAACAAATTGTTCTCCATTCATTTTTTACGGATGTGGGGGAAATGGCAACAGATTTGCCAGCAAACATGATTGCGAGGATACTTGCCATTAAAGATTTTCCAGAGGGAAAAATCATTTTTGGTGTCAGAACCGGAAGTCATGTTCACTTAGATTAATTAATGCACTGTAGGTCTGTAAATACGAGGAAACTTAAATATCTATAATTACTTATTGTATTGCATGCCCTTTGGGGTATCATGAGATGTATCTGCTATCAACTTTCTAATAAAATTATTCTATTTCCTGTCAATAAAATTATTTGAAAAAAAATTAAACACGAAAAATCTTCCGGTATTGTAGGAGTTGGGTGCTATGAATAATTGCTAAAAAAAAAAATTGTTACATGTTACATAACATTGTGATGATGACTGCCAGAAAACGTGCATTAATGAGTCACTAAATTGGTTATGTAATTTTATGGAAGGAGCACCTGTTCTCTCATAACACCACGCATTATCATTGATCAAACCACACGCATTAATAGATTTTGGTATTTGACACCAAATAAATTTTTTCCTCCTACAACACAATAGTATGTTTCTCTTCGTAGTCATGTTTTGTTAGTGTCAAGCTAATTAATGACTTTTGCATACATAATATTGTAGAAATATACAAATGTTCACTAGCTAGAATCACTCTATCGTCTAAAATTACTCATGAAGCGATAAGGTAAAAAGATTCAAAAAAGGGTTTTGATGGGAAGCGGAAATAAAAATGAATATATTTACAAAAATTGCATGATTTACCATTTGGGTTTCATTTGCATAAATGTTCTCATAATTGTTACACACTAACACTAACGCACAACGTATATGGCAAACAATGTATGACGAAGTGGCAACTCACGCCACAATTCGCGAAATCATAGGTTTTATTGATGAAAAGCTGTTAGGTAAATGGTAGTGTAATGCTGTATGATAAACGAAAGATTCTTTCAGAATTTCAGTATGACTACAGAAATTTGGTTTCATCAAATCAAAACAGAGGAATCCAGCTAACCGACAGATTTAAGTCGGTTATCTGCGAGCTGCGGATCTCTCAAGTATTATTATTAAAACGGCGTTTTGTTCCTGACCTTGAAAAATTAGCAAAAGCAACATTACATGCAATGAATCACATCCAACAATGAATGCAACGCACATCCTGCATCCGTCTAATCTAAAAAAAGTTCAATGATCAATTTTTAGCACATACACAAGCAAAACATGATATTCAGTAGTATTTTTTCTGAAGCAGTTTTGTATACAGTTTGTAATTGTAATTTGACGAAAAAAATTACGTGAGTAAATGTAACAGCAAAGTGTAAAATATTGTACTATCAGTCATTCAATGTGATGCTTACGGCCTCACGCTGTAATCTGTTAACAAATAGTGCATAGTGGCAGCATTTAACAAAATTTAAAATTCTTAATTATAAAACAGACATGCATCAACTACAAATCAAGAGGAAGCATTTACTGCGCTGTCTACATTCAAATATATGAAGATTCTACGATTGACAACCTTATCATTACAATTAGGTGTAAAAGGTCATCATCAAAGTGACGAAAGCTGAGAATGATTTTCAGGCACTATGTTTCAAGTTCACATGAACACTCTTAAACGTAATGAATATTTTGAAATGTAATCCAATCATCAGTAAGAAAACTTTTTATGAACTCCGAACATCAATCATGACATAAACCAGTTGAATGATTGTCATTTTTGCTTGTTTCTAGAAGTGGCTTATGAAAAAAATCTCAAAAAGCTTAATAGTCAATTTTAAACAAGATGAACTCGTCCTTATTTACAAAAGTACAAAATATAAATGCTTCACTATCAAAAATACACAATAGCATGCACGCACAATATTATTATAGTAGACATATTACGTGATATTAGACAGTTTTTAACTTTTCATCTTTGCCAAATAAAATCGAAAGTTTTCTCTCTCGGTACAACTCATCAATTTAACCATCAAAAATGCATAATATGCATAATCGTGGTTAGCCTTTTACCTCGTTCTCAGCTCAGCCAACCTCAAATGTTACGACTAAATTTTTTTGCAGTTGTTTGTGTCGCGGAATCCTACATAATGGTGGTGCAGAATACATGTAATCAGTAATCATCGTATAAACCATAATATTCATCTTCATCTTTGATAGTTGCACCTTGAATTGCATTTTCGTGATGAAGAAGCAAGAACCTTAAGGCACCCTCAAAATATACCAATGGCTATATGTATGTTTTCGACTTGATTCTTGGCTTGGTGATTTGATAATGATGATGAGCTGTGACTGTGACTGGTTGTCTGAATAAATATCATATCTCTATTATGCCCACAAAAATTACGTATTATTGCAAAAACAAGTAAATATAGACACTATACTGCCAAGTGCAGTTATAAATATAATAAAAACTTGCCGAAAACGTAACTTTTGTTGTGTACACATTACACATGAATGAAAGCATACATGAATTTCTTGATTGCATGCAATTTACCCTGTCGCCTATATAGCTAGTATCCTTTTGACGCTGCACTGACAGGTATTACACGGCTATTTTTCTCTTCCACGTTTCACCAATTTCTTTCCATTTTAATTTAATTCCTCATTCCTCCCTTGAATCCATGTTGATGGAGGGATGGGTAACAAGAACGCCTTCGTAGGTCAATAATATGCAATTTTATAGAGAATTTTATAATAATGTTTCATGTTCGATTGGTTACGAAATGGATTGCGCTTACAACTAAATGATTAAAAAGGATTAAGGGTAGGTAATGGCACGAAATAGGTGAAATAATAATAAAGAGAAAGTATAATTTTAAGATTGAAATATAAAAGTTTTGAAATTGGACATTATCGCATCGGCTAAAATCATAAAATCTCGTCGAAATTACATAAAATAAGAAATTAAATTTAATGAATATACGGAACATGCATGAATAAGATTTTTGCATGTAAATCGTAATGATTCTCAATGTTAAGTGTTTTTTCACAATCATTTGAGTACAAATATATTATACATTTAGGTTAGACATTTTAAAGCAAAACCATCTTTTTTAAATTGTTAAAAGGACATTTTCTAGTTTTGTGTAAAATTTTGCCTTTTTATTAAATTGACCAATGAATGGAATGGTTTTACGTGCTTGCAATGTATTGTTATCTGATCGGAGTAAGTAATTTTTAATCTTTAATCCTGGGTACTAAGTAGTAGACTATCTCAGACTTCTATTACATCATAAAACTTCTTAAATCACCTTAAAAAAATAGAAAACATTTAACCAACTACCGGATATACCTAACTGTCTAATATTAAGTAAAAATATTAATGTGACCTGTCGCCTCATTAGTGCAGTCAATTGCCACTTATAGCTACATATAGCCTAGCGTAGTGTACCCCTAGAGCTAGTAGAATGACAATATTGCGCACGTTTGACTTAAATTATGTACATTAAATACCAAAAATGTGCCTTAAAATTTTCCAAACTTTATCCCATAATAAAAGGTAGATAATCAGTTTATATGACTTTATAAGCATAACATTGAATATTGATAACAAAAGATAATGTTGATTCTAGAAGATAAACGTGAATTGACCCAAAGATCCTAATGCTAAAATGTCAAAAACGTTCGTAAACACTTCTGCTCACTTTCTCACAATTTATATAATTGACCAACCACATGGTATACATGAATGTTAGCTTCGCGCAGTCGTAACGCAAACGCCATATTGACAATTGCAGGCGCATCTTCATTCAAAAGTTCGCAAAAAATTACTGACAAATGAAGATGGCACCTTTAAGAAATTATTATGCTACGTTATGCAGGATCATCCTACTCATTTCCTGTCTAATAGAATGTGTATAATCTTCATTAAAGCAGATATAACCTATAACTGAAGACAAGCTTTCTTGAATGAAAGTTTACTGTAAATTACCTTTTGCACTTAACGAATTACAGATATGTACATACACATGTACGTTAAAAGGGATAATGCATACATCATATCGTAATGATTTTAATGGACTATTCACTGTAACTGTTACTGAATCTCAACAAAAAATCTCGAAAACCGTTTTGGGGAAATTTACGCAATTTTGCCTGTCGCTCCCAGGCCATGGCATAGGCCACTCATAGCAATATTTATGGATAACCAAACATGAAATCTTCCCTTGAGATGCATTTTCTATGCAAAACAGTCAGTTTAACAAGCAGTTTTCAGTCTTCAATCAACTCAACACGTTAAATTAAGTCAATTAATTTTCGGAGTTTGGGGTTAAACTGTTAAACATCACATTATGCATTGAGAAAGGTGATAATTTGACTGTAAATTTTGCAACACTAAATTAAAATGTTCAAAATAACTTGCATCAATTAAGACTCACTTTCTTTTATAATTTCTTTGCTGAACTAATCCTTACTCCCACCTTCACTTTCGCTCGGGTATGCTGACATTAAAAAAGCGTGATTTTTTCAGTATAATTAATAATTACCACGTTTAAAGCTAATAAAATCATCAAATAACTTACACGTAAAACAGATAAATATCGCTACAATCCATATACGTACAAATAATTGAGATCACCAAGAGCAAGAACGATTTATTATGCCTACGACAGTTTACATTTTAAATTTGTAAAATGAATCACTTTTAAAATGTAACGTGCTGCATGAACCTGTATAGGTATCAATGAGCATGTGAACCAAAGGTCATTAGAGAGAATGGTCAAGCAAAGGTAATCAGAATGAGACATCTTCAATAAAAACATGGTTTCAATGTATGAAATCGTGTAAAGTATATAATTCATATGTATTTTGTGTAGTCAAAGTTGACAACATTTTTTCCCTCTGAAATGCATACAATGCAAAAAAAACTAAATATTATAATATTTAATGATCACAAAACATTACTGTAAACCAACACAAAAGCCGGTATGGTATGCATGATAATAATGTACACTCAATTTAACTAACTTAACCCTATAAACAAATACTGGCAATATACCACACACGCGATAAAAAATGTCCAACTTCCTCTATCAGCCTAACAATCAAATTCAAATATTTAACATACAACTCTTTCTACTTATATCAAAAAATCTGTGAAGATTGTTGCTCATATTCTATTTTTTCTATTGCATTGCAATTTCGTTTATAATACCAACTATGTATGCATGTAATAATTTTATCGACAGGAAAGGTGCAGTTTACTGATTTTGATTATTATTTGATAACGTAAGCGTAACTGCTGGTCAAAGTGTGTAGGTAGGTAGGTATTTAACTCAATATGAAGTACTACTGCTACAACTTGACTTATAGAACGTGTCCCTTTGCCTTTACGATTAACAAGCCATGTGCTATAGGCATAAATTGAAAAAAGAACAAAAGCAAGTAACCCGACAAGTTTCGCCTTCATCATCATCTTCCTCACGACGATGATGACGATGATGATGATTGAATCACTCAAGTTTTTATAGCAAAAGTATTTAACCAAAAACTATCACTTTCAAACATCTCAGTACAAATTTTTAATTTCATGTGTGAGCATTGAACTTTAGAGTGAAGTGGACGGAAGGAAGGAAGAAAATATAGAGAACTGAAAAAATAGTTGCCCTTTTCTTTAAAAAAAATAGAAATCGCTTGTTTGTGACTTTGTTGTGTGTGCAAGTTGTTTTGCCGTGCGAAAAAGTGCAGGCATACATCAGAAGGAATGCGAATCGACAACATGAAATCGCCAACACGCTTTAGCTTACTAGTGGGGCTTGTGATAGTAGCCCTTGTTTTCAGTGAAGTGAGTGCAAAAACTAAAAAGGAAAAGCATGAAGATGGAAAACCATCCTCCGGAAGGAAATCCAGAGGAATTTGGATCGGAGGTGACCACCGTACTGGGATGGATCATGGTCATGGACATGGCTGGATGAAATTACATAACGATCGCCAACACGGACATAGTACCAAGCACAGTGAAGCTTATGTAAAGTTCCATGGATTGGGAGAGAAAGGGAACAGCAGAAATAACGGAATTTTGGGAAGGATTACAAATGCTTTGAGAGTACTAGGAGTTGGACGTGGTGATCCCGATGAGGATAATAATGGCAGCGGTCAAAGTGGTGGTGGATGGAGTTCAAGTAATGACAACAGCAATAGTAATAATAATATGAGAGGAGGATGGGGTGGTGGTCAGCAGCAGCCTCAACAAGCACAAGTGATCGTTAGTGTCCAGCGACCACCTAAAGGTGGTGGTGGAGGTGGACATGGAGGAGGTGGTGGTGGTGGTGGCGCCGGTGGTGGTCATGGGGGACAAAGTAGCGGGGGTGGAGGTGGTGGTGGATGGCCTGCTCCTCCTTCCATGATGCAAATGCAGCAAGGATGGGCTAATCCACAAATGCAAATGGTCGTTGCACAACCAACTGGATGGGCTAGTTCTCAAGGTTCATCAACTAGTGGGGGTGGTAGCAGCAGTGGAGGAAGTGGACAATCTACTGGATGGGCTGGTGGAGACTTTGCTTCATACAGGCCACCAAAAGGTGGAAATAATAATAATAGGAAGGGACATTTTCAGCTTAACTTTCCTACCGGAAGACCAGCGTATATTCAGTAAGCCCTTTAATCTTACAGAGAATTTATAATTTTGATTGATTTGAGATTGATTTGATTATTTACTTAATTTTTTGTACATTTTTTTGCAGAAAACTTAAGCCAATTATTGACCTACCAAAAATAGCTTTGCATGGATGGAGGAGATAAATGACTTAACGAGAAGACTGGCTCGCAAGTTGAATTTACTTTCCGACCCAATCCAGCAAGACTCAAATAATTATAATTTGTACCAAATACCACCACCATATTATTAACACATTGTTATTTTCCACTGTTTGTTTTATTGTTGATGATTTTTATTTATGTATATTATCTTGTTGTAACTGTTATTCTACTTATAAAAAATTATAGAAAAAAGTTGTTATGTTGTTGATTGATATTTTATATTTAGTTACATGCTATGTTAAATGTTATGTTTCACTTTTTAAACCAGAAATGTATGCATATGCATAGCCAAGAAAAATATTTTTTATTACTATTTACTTGTCTGATGAGAGAGGAGCTATATTAGCTGTTTAGCTATGAGAGATGAAAATTACTACAAAAAAATAATATTTAAAATACGTTCGTCAGTAAATGTTGAAAGAGCTTGACAAAATAAAAACATGAAAGAATGAAAGTTGTTATCAAAACTTTTTTCACTAACTTGTTTAATTGCATTATCTTAGAAAATACGCGCATTCAGATTCATTTGTTAATTATTTTTGTGGGGACAGTTTTTGGCATGCATCATAACAAAATGTTAAAGTTGATGGTCATGAAGTATCATTTGATAATGATCTTGATATAATTTTAAGCAGATAACCAGTGCCCGACCATTGCAATTGCGAAGCACAATATAAAGTGAATGCGTACAAATCAAAGTTCATACGGATAAATCATTAGAATAGTAAAATTAATTATGAGACACTAAAAACAAAGAAAGGCTTGTTAAACACTTCATTGTTGCCTTTCACCAGTCTTAAAATCTTCAGAACTGGAGTCCGAACTTTGGACCTTGCTTCATGCATGGAAGCCGGCCATGGCCAGCTTGTAAGCTTGACTGATCGAGGAGGGCATTTTTTGGCATGATTTGAGGGTTTGGGGTAAAATGCAACTCAAAAAAAGTCAATAAGAGATTGGTGTCGCCATCTGTTAGTATTTTTGTACCAAGTAAAGTAGTTTGTCTGTCAAGTGCTGCATCCTGCAAGCTTAATTTGAAAATAGAGATCTGCTAGCACGCCGTCCGTTCTCTTTACCATTGCATATTGCATTGCCGGTGAACTCTACGCTTCTTCAACTCTTCCGTCTGCTCAACTTTGTGAGATTCATTTCAATTCAGTTTGAGCATTCAACATTCCCTTTTGCTGTTGAGGTGTGTGTGAGTGGAGCATTTCTTGCTGTCATCAAGAAATAGTTTTTTAAATTAGTAAACTACTAATTAAACCAAAGTGAATTAAAAGCTAGACATGGAAGGTTCATCAGTAACTCTGCAACTCCGAGGAACACTCAGAGGTCACAGTGGTTGGGTCACCCAAATCGCTACCAACCCAAAGGATGAGAACATCTTGTTGTCTGCATCCAGAGGTGAGTTTAATTGTGGTTTAAGTTTAAAATAGTTAGGATTTCGGATAGTTTAACTAATCTGGAATAATTAAAAGTGATGATACCTTTAGTTGATTAAAATATGAAATTACCCCTTCTTTGCGGATATGGGACTGATCTCGTTAAAAAATATATTTGAGTAGTTGATGACCTTCGAAATAAGTTGAATTTTAGTTGAAGTTGGCTATTTATTTGGTTCTTTTAGATCGTACTTTGATCGTCTGGAAGCTGAC
>JAQFXM010007361.1:0-11959 GCA_034693345.1 Entomobrya multifasciata
AATCAGCATGTCAAATACTATATAATAGCATATCACGATTTATGAAATTCCCATTGTCGTGATTGATCATTTGTTCCAAAATCTCTCATACGTTTTTCAGTAAACAGACGAAAACAAACAATTTGACAGTTCTATTGACAGTTGAAGAAAGTTGATTGTTGACATGTGATTACAAAGTGGTGGGGAAAACTTTCTCTGAATGAGAGATTACGCAGGTGGGAAAAAACACAAGACAAAAAATCTTGAAAACAACTACTTTTCAATTGCGTCGTGAAAATCAGGTTGGAAAACACTCTGTCGTTTCGTTCATATCAAATTCATTTTTCAGATTTTGGCTTTATGAATGACGATAAAAGTTTCCTTGGATTTTTCATGCATCTTTGTAAGCACGGTAATAAAAACTGAAATGAACCGTGGTTATATTGGTTATGTTATCAATCAATCAAGGCTAAGGTCAAGGGTCCGGTTTCCGGATACTTATTCCAATTATTAAACAGAATGGTACCGCAACTATGCATGTCAGTGAGTTGTAGTTTGAGTAGTTTAATGTCGTGCCGTTATAATGCGCATTTATATTTTAGTCGATAACTTACATTACTTTTTTTCGATTATATGTAAATCTACATCATGCATAAGTTTGCACATAAAATATGCATAATAATGTGTCCTCAAGATCAGTTTTACTTTTTTCGCAAACAACTCAGTTTTATTTTTACTACCCCTTTTATTTAGGACCAGAACATAATACACTCAAGAATCGAGAATAATCATAATCATCATCAGGTATATAAAGCGTCAAAAGTGGTAATAAATTAATGTAACAAGGTGTAAGTAACAAATTAACAAAAAAATGCTTGCTTGGTCCAAATTGAACCTTACATCATTTCTCAAAAAACACAGATCATTCAAAATATGTTACATTAACTTAATATATAATTTAATAGGTTCTCAATATAAATACTCATTTGTGATTGATAATAATAAGACAACATATATAAAAGAAATGCAGAGAAATTGTTTAAACTGAACATTATAGAAAGTGAAGTAGTAAATTCAAGATGAAAACGACAAACAAAGAAGTTCACATTCACACGTAATACATTCATTTTTTCTCAATTGTACACACTGTTTCGTAAAACTGTAAAATTAATCGAAGTACGTAACTCGTAAATCACAATATCTTATCTGCGTTGTTTCACTTATATCGGTTTTTTGTATTCCTTTGCATGAATGTTCGTAGAGAAATGGAATATTGATAAAGTTTGTTGATTACTCTCTCTTTTTTCCCTTATACATAGTTTTATAAATATTTACTGTACTAGAGTTTCTTTGGACTTTCATTAAAGTTCGTCGTGTTCAGTGTCAATGGTATCTCCTGCATCTTCGGCGTCAGCATCTTCCTCTGGAATTGCGTTGACGTCTTCATCATCTTGTGGATCTTCCTCGTCTTCAACTTCTTCGTCCATTGGAACACCAAGTGACTCCCTCATCATTTTCTCTACGGTATCGGCAAAATCAACGGTGTCCTTGAGCATGTAGCCGGATCGAAGAGTTGCAGTACGGAACAAGGTCAGAGCGGTCTGCTTTGCGACAGGATCTGTAGGGTCGTCATTTACACGACGGAGAAGTTCCTTGATCAGAGGATGACGTGGGTTGATTTCTAATGTCTTCTTTTGGTTCAAGTAATACCTATTTACAAACAAAATTCGGCAATTCATTAGCTTTTGAACTTAACATTACGATACACTTCACCTTCACACTTCTTCACAAATAAAAAGAGCATAAAAAGAATGAATAAAATCATAAAATAAAACAAAAAATAAAGCGTACTCTCGGCTAACGTCATTAGCTTTGGAATGAGTTTGTGACAAAATGATACGTTCCATATTTCCAGTCCAACCAAACTGGGAGGTAACAAGAGCGCATGGACTAGCATCAAGCCTTTCACTGACCTGAGCCTTCAAAATCTAAAAATGGATAAAAAGATAAACTCCGATTAACTTACGATTTCGCATTATCATCTTGTTTCTGGTGAGGATTGGACAAAGCCATTCTCTCCATATTACCAGTCCAGGCATAAGTGCCAGCTACTAAGGCGCAAGGTGATGTTTGTAATCTTTCAGATATTAAAGCTTTTTGAATCTTATGTCCCAATCAATTAAGCAGCGTGAAATTTAAATTGTAATTTTTAAAAACACACATACTTCAACAATTAATTACATTAATTTTACTTCAATCAAAATATCATACTGCAACGCAACACGTACCTGTTCTTTCAACGCATTCTCTCCAAGCCACTTGGTCAAAGGTTCGAAAATCTGCTTAGTTTCCTCCAACTTCTCCTTACTCTTTCCATCAGCAAGTGAAAGACCTTCCTTTGCGACGTTTTGGAACTTCTTGCCTTCGAATTCGGGAAGAGCTCCAATGCAGTATTCATCAACAGCCTCAGTAAGATAAATTACTTCAAAGCCCTTCTTCAACAACCTTTCAACAAATGGACTCTTCTCAACTTCCTCGCGGGAGGATCCAGCCATGTAGTAAATGGATTCTTGCTTGTCCTTCATTCTGCTTACATAATCGGTAAGTGAAGATGTTCCTTGAGGACTTGCAGATGTTGAGAATCTCAAGAGTTTCGCGAGCCTGCTCTTGTTGGCACTATCTTCAATAACTCCAAGCTTGATATTGGTAGAATATTCCTTCCAGAATTTCTCAGAGTCCTCGCCTTCAAGTTTCTTGAGCATGTCAAGGGTCTTACGGATCAACTTCTTACGGATAACCTTGATTAGCTTGTTCTGTTGAAGAGTTTCACGGGAAACATTCAATGGCAAGTCATCAGAGTCAACAACACCACGAACAAAGGACAAATAGTTGGGCATCATTTCTTGGAAGTCATCAGTAATGAAGACACGTCGGACGTACAGCTTGATGTGATCTGTGCGAGTTCCGTAACGGTTGAAGTTTTCAGATGGCTGAGCAGCGGGGACGAAGAGAAGAGCCTTGAATGTGACTTCTCCCTCAGCAATGAAATGAGTGTGAGCCAAAGGTTTGGTGGAATCCTTGGTCAATGACTTGTAGAATTCTTCGTATTCAGAGTCCTTAACTTCCGCTGGCTTGCGTGTCCACAAGGGCTTAGCTTCATTGATGAGTTCCCAGTCATGCACAGTCTTTGAAACCTTCTTGGTTTTGGGCTTGTCTTCTTCGTCCTTATCCTCAACTTGGGCGTCATCATCTTCAATTTCATCTTCCTTCTTCTTCAGTTCTTCTTCGTCAAGTGGAACTTCCTCTTCGATTGTCTTCTCAGACCAAAGGTAGATGGGGAAGTTGATAAACTGAGAATACTTTTTGATGAGATCACGGATGGAAGCATCTTCCAAGTAATTGAGAGCTTCAGGCTTCATCTGCAACCTGCAAAGAAACATAAAATATGTGTGCAAATTAGTATGCTGAATGCTGAGTATGGAAAAATTATAATCAACTAATACACTTACGTCACTTGTGAGCCACGCTTCAGAGTATCACCTCGAGGGTCTTCGACAACGGAGAAGGATGCAGAATCGGACTCCCAGATGTACTGTTTGTCAGTGTTTGATTTGCTGGTAACAACAACACGATCGGCAACTGCAATTGAATTTTTAATTTTTACATTAGAAATACTCCAAAATCATGCATCGTTATCATTCCATCCCAACTTTGCTTAAGTTTTCAATGATTAGCTTACCCAAGAAAGCAGAGTAAAATCCAACACCAAACTGTCCAATGAGATCGGTGAGTTCCTTGGTATCAGAAGCGGATTGCATCTTCTCCAAGAAATCACTTGTTCCAGACTTGGCAATAGTTCCAAGATTCTTCACAAGTTCGTCTTTGGTCATACCGATACCCGTGTCAGTGATGTGAATATTTCTTGCTTCCTTGTCCACCCGAATCCTAATGGACATCTCATCAGTGGCATCCATAACAGATTTGTCAGTAAGGGACATTAATCTCAGCTTGTCAAGGGCATCAGAGGCATTGGAAATAAGTTCTCTCAAGAAAATCTCCTTGTTCTTGTAAAGCGAATTGATGATCAACTTCATCATTCGGTTAACCTCAGCCTGCAAAGAATAAAATGCATAATTACACATACTGCCTGCATTCTACTCATTTTAATTACATCTCTTTTTAACTTCTGAAAAATAATCATACCTGAAACTGGAATTTCTCAGCCCTATCCCTGAGTTCCTTGACTTGAGCCACATTTAATCCATCCAACTTAATCGCTTCCTCCTCCCTTTGAACAACTCCATCGTCAGTCCTTGAACCTTCCTTGTCCGCTCCCAAGTCCAAATCTACTCTCGGCGTTGCGCTTTCCTCCACATCTGCGTCAAATTTCAAATCCGCCCTACAGCTCGAAAGCCCTAAAATAAAAAAAAATGCATGATGGTTATCACAAAACCAATCCATCTTTCAAATTTTCTTCACTAATTTCTGAGCGACGAACCCTCATGCAAATTTTCTAAACGCTTACCTATCACCAGTAAAACCGCTAACGACACCCAAATTTTGGGCATGTTGATTAAAATTTAAAACCCTACTTAACACAAAATTAAAATCTTCACAACTTTCTGGAATACTGTAAACTAATCACAACTCCCTAATCAACGTGTACTTTTAAATCAAGTTCCTCACTAGTCCAACTTCAATTAGTTAATGAAATTCACAAGTTTAAAGTGACAACTTTATAAGCCTTTACCAAGACACGCAAGGCAAGAGTACTAAAAAATCCTCACTAGCTTGCCTAGCAAACTTGTCTTTGGTCGTCGTAGTCGTCGTCAGCATAACTTGTCGTGTCAAATCAAAAATCAACACCCAAATGCCAAAACTCCTCAAGCCTAAAAGTTCATGTAGAAATGCAGTTGTTTTCATGAATGTGCATCTGGCACCAATCAAAATCATCCACGAATCTGGTGCTCCACCTTGATCTCAGTTGGCTAATCCTGATTGGCTTGATTGTGCCGATGAACTTTTTCAAATGGGATGGCTAGAATTGCGCTAGAATATTCCACAAAGAGAATTTCTATGACCGGAACGGTCACCATTTCTTTTTGAATTGCTACTCAAATGGTATGGCTTAACATGTAACATTGAAGTGACATAGAGTGTGTTTACATCCGGGAAATGGCGGTAAACAAAACATCAAAGTTTTCCGTTGTTTTCCTACTCGAGTGAAAATTTTGTTGTCAGTTTGTTGATTTTTGAGCTGATCAGAGTCAGACTGCTCAAAGCTCAAAGTAATGACAACACTCAACGACAGGTAGTTGGACATTGGACATTGCATAACAGCGCAGTTGACGAGGCACAGGTGTTTTTGCCCTCTAGGTTAATGTGTGTCATGATCAGTGAAGGAGTTTGACCTTTGGCCTAGATCTGTGGTTGTGCTTTTGAAGATGGGATTTCACAGCTCAAAGTAAATTTGCTAAAAATTTGACTGCCTGTGATTATTATGGTGTTGAGCAAAGCACAAGTATTAATTAAAAGGCAATAGTGACAATGACAAGTGTGATTAGTTAGTGTACAAGGTACTTTGACAGTTTGTCAATGTGTATGTATTCCACAAGTTGACATGCTTGGTGACAACAAAAATCAAAACAATTAGTTGATTTTTTTCTTAGTTGTATTTCAAGTGAAAGTAGTGGTGGTAAAAGAAAGGGGGCGGATCTACTTTTGCTTTCTAGTTGTTTTTAAGTAAGTACTGGAGTCAAAATGTCTTCAAGATCGTTAAATGTTACAGCAGTTGATGTACGTCAGAGGGAGATGTATGTCCAATGTCTGCATAGGCTGAGCAAAGTGATGGACGTTGTCCAAACCGATGACGTAAATATTCATGGGAAGAACCAGGAAAAGTTTAAAACCAAGTTGTTGGATGAGGTTCAAAAGATTTATGATTACGTAAGTAAAAAATTGCATTTTAAGTTTAAAGCATTAGATAAGTGATGCGTGTGTGTCATTTGTTTGGGAGATTTCATTGCATTTTACAATTTAGTGATTTTGTATGATTTTTTAGTGTGGCTTGAAGATATTTTCGGAGACTTTGTTCAGAATGATGGTCATCCCGTTTCAATCCAAGGATGGTCCATATGTTAATAAAGTAATAGAATTTTTCTACGCCATAGTTTGTGATGATAAATGGGGAGAAGCTACTGCTACTTCTTGTCCGAATGACACTGTAAGCACTTTAAATGGAAGTCTGATAGAAGATGGATCTACAGAGTCGCTGCCTATGAGGATTTTGCGATTATGTGAAAGGGTAAGCGTAGATTTTTTTAATACATAAAGTTATACTAACTAAATACCACCAATATATTCTAAACCTAATTGTATGTTATATATGCATCCTATTTTGTAGTACCATAATGAAAGTCGTTCAATTCTAAGGCTGCGAATTATGCAAACGGTGACCAGAATCATTCCAGACCAAATATCTGTACCAGAAATTAGGCGATCGTTACTAATAAGACTTGTAAAAATGTTGTTGTTCAGACTTAAGGTAGACTTAATATTTCAGTTTTTTATTGTGTCATAAAATTCATGAGTGCTTTAGGTCATTTTTTAAAAATAGTAAACTTTGTTTTTTTTTTGTTTGCAGGATAAATCAGAACAGGTCCGTGTTCTTAGTGCCAGGAATCTCTGTATTTTGTCAGAACACGAAATACCTTTTGAATCCCACGTATTCGATGGTAAGTTATATTTTCACAAGATCACAAGTAAACTGACTTATGGCATGGCTAAACTTTACTTTGGGACCTACATGGATTAAATTATTACATCTTATATGATTTTTAGAACTTATTAGAAGTATGAGATATGACCCCGAACACTTGATCCGAACTAAAATAGTATCTTTAATAAAAATTAATGATGATACATTGGAACACGTTGTTGAACGAACTGGAGATCCAAATGCCATAGTAAGGACTGCAGCTATTAAACGTGTTAGTGAGAACATTCCACTGCCAAGTTTATCGATTGAAATGCGTGAAGCAATTTTAAAGGCTAACATTACTGACGATGCTCGTAAGTATTTTTATTGCTGTGATAAAAGCCATAAATGATAATCATAAGCATTGAATTTTGACCAACTGATATTTACACTTTGCATTCATTGTTCATTGTAGCAAAACACGTCGAAAAAGCCATTGCATCCTTGCTGGAAAGCTGGCTTACATGCCTTAAAGATGACCCTTGCGAATTTTTGCGTGTCTTGAATGTCCGCAAGCGAGCTAAGCTGTGCAACACAGCTTTAAATTCTTTGTACAGGTAAACTGTTACAAATTATTAATAATTCCTAACGTTGGAACATAAGAAATCCAATGTGTATTGTAAATACTCTTTGAAATTAACTTTGTATTTTACTTTATTACAGCCAAGAACCAGAAGAAGCGTTCACGAAAATGTCAACCCCGGTTCTTAACGACAGGCACTATCCAGACGAAAGTCTATGCATTGAAAGCACCTATCTGTGGTTGTACATGTATAAGCGTTTTAAAGACGACCCTTACGTTTACCGTAAACTTGTTCTGCCTGTTACTGAAATGATTGATTACATTATCGAGTACGTGGAGGTTGTAGAAGACGAAGGAGATATGCCACAAGGGGACTTGGAATATCGTAGTTGGATGCTGGGCGATTTGCTGCAAATCTTATGCTTTTTACCGGAGGAGGAAGGGGGAAGGTACATCAGGAGTCAGGATTTTATATTAATTCAAAGTATGCATTCCTTTCTGATTTTTTTTTGTGAAAACAGAAAAGCGGTCCTAGAATTTTTACCCAATTTGTGCCTCAAAAAGAAGCTAATGGACGAAAGGAACTGTAGTCTTGTCGTGAAATTGATCTCAGTCTGCTCTAACATTCAAGAAGAAAATGCGGTGACTGATCTTGTCAACTGTATACTAGATTCTGATCGGCCCTCAGTACGACAATCTACTTCTGCTACAAGATCAGCCTCTGTGGTAGATTCTTTAAAGGTTGAACCTGAGGATGAGAATAGCCCAACATCGTTAAAAATTGAGGTATGTAATTACTTTGCAGCTGCAGCTTCTCAATTCCCATTTTTGTTATTAAAAAGTAAAAATGTTTTGTTGCTGATTTTCAGCTTGGTAACTTGATGCATCGAAAGAAGAAGCTGGAACGAGATCAGCTTTTAGTAGTTGCTGAAGAGGATTTTTCTAAAGCTCAAGCTTATCAGAATGATATTGATGCCCTTGAGGTTCAAATTCAGAGGGTCAAGGCAAGTATTGAAGCCAACACAACAATGACTGAAGATGGTGATAATGAGGAAGAGGAGCAGTGGACGTATTCTGATCGCACTATGCTAATTGCCCTGAGCCTCGTCAAAACAAATATTTTGTATATTGACCGAATTTCCCCATTTTGGAGAACTTTCTTGGAAATGTATGCGGTGAAAGCAGTTTCCCATTCTAAAAGCCAGAATGTTAGGTGCCTTGCATTGGAGTTGATGTGCATGTTTGCCTTGGACTTTGAGGAGGAGTGTTCTAGAACGACTTTGTATTGTTTAATGGTACGTTGTGGTGTACACATTTTTAGGAATCATACAAGAAATATTTCAGATTCAATTCAGGTACATGCCATATGTAAATTATAATGAAATATTTTTTCAGGCTTTACTAAAGGATGCCTTCAATGTAAAAATTACTGCTCTCAAGTGCTTATACGATCTCGTTCTCAAATATTCCTTTGCCAAACTCGGAGGTATGTAATTCACCATAAAATGAGTTTGTTGTTTGTCTTTATGTTAGATATAAATATATGAACTTTATTTTGATAAAACAGCTTTCCCTGAAATTCAAGGAGTTTTGATGGGTACACATTCCTTGGGTGACAAAGTTCAAGTCAATACGGAAGATCCAGCATCTACCTTGAAGTCTCTTTTATTGTCTTATATCCGTCACGATGTAAGTAAAAGTAAATTAGTTTCAAAACTAAAATTAAAATGAGAATATCATTTTGTTAAACGTTTTTTGTACCTTTACCCACAATGTAGGAAGTGCGGCTGGTTAAAGTTAGTGTTGCGGGTGTCCTCAAGCTGTTGTTCAAGAAGGAGATGAATTCTGCACGCCTGATCTCCACCTTCTTAATAAATTGGGCGATTCCTTCGCAAGGTAAGATCAGTTTAGTAGTCAAGTCACAATGCAATCCAAAGATCGACTTTAGTTAACAGTACGCTTTATTTCAAATTTGCAGATGCACAGAACCGATTTAAAGATGTAGGCACTATGATTCCCGTGTATGCCAACATGAGTGAAAATGAAGCAGTAGAAGTAGCCGAATGTCTTCTCAGTTGTATCAAGAGGATTTTAATCAAAATGCACTCTAGGGCCCAGGGAGATGAAATAATTCCTCATGCTGACATCGACAAAATTGTCAGTTTGATTGTGAAGTCCACGGATCCCAGTAGATTGACTGAATTTCAGCGTTGTTACGTATGTCTCTTTCGCGTTCATAATCATATTTGATCATTAAATTATTGTCAAACAAACTCAAGTGTGTTGAATGCCATTTTGTGACTTTTTTGTAGATTGCTCACGAGACCATTGCAAATGGAGCATTACAGGAATTGAGAAAAGTTGATCTCGTAACCGAAGAAAAGCTGCAATATTCAAAACTTTTGAAAGTGTTGGACTTGCGTGAGCTCCCAACCGAGTCTATCAATCAGATGCTCCATGTACTTTCTGAAATTGCTGTGAGTATTTAATTTGTTTTTAACGCTATGAAACTGCATTTTATGAATTGTATAATGTCATGTGTCATTTTTATATGGTAGGAGGCGAGCAGCAGGATAGTTTCTCAGACTCTAAAAGGATTTTCAGCGTACCTCCAAGACATAGTTGTACAAAGAGGGGACTCTCTGGTTACAATGAGAGATGAAACCGTTCGAGGAGCATTTGGTGACGACACGGAAAACGAAGTAGAAGATGTAGTAGAAGACGAGCGCAGATTAGAAACGAGAGATTAATATTTACAGGGCTAAACTTTAAACTTACAGCCAATTTGCATTGTTATTATATGATATATGTTGAATTTTGAAATGTATCCACTTTTTTGTACATATTTTTGTATTTCAAGAAAATATGTATGTTATATGCATTTATACGCGTCTAGTTTCCATTTTTTTTTGGGTTTTGTATGCATAAAAAGTCTGTAAAAGTAATCATTTTTATACTTTTGAATATTTATTGCTTCTTGTAATTTTATATGTTAAATAGGTTACAAGAGTTTGTACACGTTTCAATTCTAAAACTAAATTGCTAAGTTTAAGTTAAAACAACAGACTAAATTAAGTTGTGGCAATAAAAAACGATGACTTATTTCTGAGATTACTGAAAATGTATACGCTTATCGTTACAAGCAAAAAGAAATCAATTTCACGAAACTACCTTGAGATCATAGCCATAGTCATACTAAAAAACAATAACTACCAAATGGCTACATAAAACCTTTAAATGAATATTATAAATCAAGAATGTTTGGAGCTAAACATTTAAGAGTAATTAAAGTAGAAAAACTTTATAAAATACTTTCTATACACCCCACTATAGAAATAATCTATCTCCTTTGTCGCAATGAGCGCGATTGTGGCACATCCATCTGCTTCTCGTCTTCATGTACTTTCTTTTTCTTCGCTATTTTTGAACTTGCTTCTACAACATCCTCATCTGTAACTGGAGATGCACGTCGAGCTCTTGCTCGTGACTTTGTTACCGGAGCTTCTACTTCAGTCTTCATTGGTCTAGATCTTTTCTTGGATGTAGCCTTTTCTTTTACTTCTGCTGTTGAATCACTAGCAGCGTCTTTGCGCTGCCCACGCGTCATCTTTTTGATTATTGGTTGCGCAACAACTTCATCTGTAACCGTTCGCGCACGAAGTGTTTGTTTCTTTGTCGTCATCTCGGCTTCGACTGGGGCAGCAGGTGTTTCCTTCAGCGACGTCTTGATCGATCTAGATCTTTTGCTGGATGCAGATTTTTCTTTCACTTCCGGAACTGTTACATTCTCTTCGTTGAGTTGATCACGTGTCTTTCTCTTTTTTGGCTCTATCACAGCAGCAGGGTCTTCTGTAACTGAAGGAGCACGCCGGGTACGAGAAGATTTGGCTACCTTTGTTGAAGTTTCTTTCACTTCCGGAACCGAATCATTCTCTTCTTTACGCTGACCACGTGTCCTTCTTGTTTTTGGCTCTATCACAGCAGCAGGTTCTTCCTTAACTGAAGGAATACGACGGGTAAGAGAAGACTTTGCTACCTTTACTGGAGTTTCTTTCACTTCCGGTACCGAATCAGTTTCTTCTTTACGCTGACCGCGTGTCTTTTTAGTTTTTGTCTCGGAAATAGCAGCAGGTTCTTCCTTCACTGAAGGAGCACGACGGGTACGAGAAGACTTCGCTTCCTTCGCAGGTGTTTCTTTCACTTCCGGAACTTTTACATTCTCTTCATTACGCTGACGACGTGTCCTTCTTGTTTTTGGCTCTATCACAGCAGCAGGTTCAACCTTAACTGAAGGAACACGCCGGGTACGAGAAGACTTTGCTACCTTTGCTGGAGTTTCTTTCGCTTCCGGAACCGAATCAGTTTCTTCTTTACGCTGACCGCGTGTCTTTTTAGTTTTTGCCTCGGAAATAGCAGCATGTTCTTCCTTAACTGAAGAAGCACGACGGGTACGAGAAGACTTCGCTTCCTTCGCAGGAGTTTCTTTCACTTCCGGAACTGTTGCATTCTCTTCATTACGCTGACGACGTGTCCTTCTTGTTTTTGGCTCTATCACAGCAGCAGGTTCTTCCTTAACTTTAGGAACACGACGGGTATGAGAAGACTTTACTACCTTCGCAGGTGTTTCTTTCACTTCCGGAACTGTTACATTCTCTTCGTTGAGTTGATCACGTGTCTTTCTCTTTTTTGGCTCTATCACA
>JAQFXM010007362.1:0-11959 GCA_034693345.1 Entomobrya multifasciata
AACCATTTGGCGAGTGGGCTGACGAAAAAAAGACTCACTTGCCAGATGAATTGATTCTGAAGAAAATTCAGACGGGAAAGAATGGCTACAAGGTGTGTTTGGAATTCCCTGAAAAGTTTTTCGATGGCTTATCCCTGAACAAGGTACTGATTGAAGGCGTCAAGAACTTGGTCCATTTTGTTGACTCTTCCTGGGAATTAGCAGCTCGAACAAGTGGTAGTGGCGGTCCAGTGACCCTGATTTTGGAACCACAGGTTCCATTCTCGTACAGAGATGCTTCGTACAATTCATAATAGTATAGTTTATCATTTCCTTGTCTTCTTACTTTTTTTAAGATGATCGTCGTATGTCCTTCGAGAATGGACCAGCAGCTCCTTCAAAAAAAATTGGGATATGATTGCCTTCATATTGTACTTGAGTTATTCTGGCATGAGCAATGCGATTGACCCAGGGCAACGATGGCTGTGCTGTGTAGTAACCAGGCTTGGATGGATCCAGATTTTCACAAAGGGATTATACCCTTTGAGCGAATTTCCATGGTGGACATTAGAGCCTTGAGATGTTTTAGGTCGTTGCTAAACTTGTAATTCAACTCGGATGACTTAAAAGAATCCAGTAAAAATTTTGTCAAGCTGCTAATTGGGTGATTTAAGTGTCAGAAATTTTAATCCGAAACGAAAGGAAAAATTAACCAGTTCTAGATATTGAAATGCAAAATTGCTTCTAATCATGAAGTCTTACTTCTCACAAAAATATATTGGAATGCAGAAAATCATACTTGGAAAATATGAAGAAAAAAACTGCTAATACGATCATTATATATTTTATATACATATAAATGCCCTTTTAAAACTTTTTATCGTTGTACTTGCAGCCATTTTTACCACAAGCTTTCCCTTCGCAGAATCTTCTCAACTTCTGGGGATTGGGTTGCAGTTTAAAGTATTCACGTTCATGTTCGGAATGTTTGTAAATGCAACTGAATCCTTTCACGCACCAAAACTTGTGGTTACATTGCTGGCTGTAAAGATTCTACCTGGTTTTGGTCATCTTACGAGTACACGGGGTGAATTTTACCCTCGCCCGCTTTCTTGTAAATGAAATCCTAGCAGTTGGAATCCTTCGGACTCGATCTCAGACATGTCAATTCCAGGTTCCTTGTCTGATTGATAATCATCTCTTTGCTTTAGCTTGCATCTCTTCAGCCTCCCTTTCTTCTTTTTCCTTTGTGTGAATCGCCCACGCTTCCATCTCCCATGGAGCTTTCTCCGAAGCCATACTTAAGCGCCTTCTCCACCAAACCGTTAGCTGCGCATACTTCCTGATAGCGTTCCAAACAGTTTCAAGGGACGGAGGTTCAGATCCAAACAGTTTTCCACACAGGACATTCCTATTACCAACGGCCCTGGCCACCATCTTTCCAATATCGATTCTGCAGTTTACATCAGGAATTCGTTTGATGAAGTAAAGGTCGCTCAGTCATCAGTTTACCGTGCAACTTGGTAGACTTCATCCAAGAAAAGTGAGCATTCCAATGTAATTAAACTCAATTAGCTTTAAATAAAAAAGAAGTCCCGCTTGTCTAGATCATAGTATAGTTATTTTAGTAACACCAAGATCCGTGTGCCAGAAGAGACACAAAATTGCACATCAAAATGGCTTTGAGCAAGCTTGAAGGTTGTAGCCAGGTTAGTTAAATAACAACTTGCGATTTCTTATAGTTATAATTATGTCATTATCATGAAAGTTACAAATGTTAGGACCCCTAAGAACCCCACGCAGGGCAGCCTTTACCCTGCGTGGTGAAAAGTGCATTGTACGCATGCTGTGTAAAAGGCTGTTTCCCGTGTTTCCACAAGGCAAGGAGCGGATCATACCAAAAAATGAGCCTGCGCAGGTGACCTTTACTCTTTATCTCCCAACTATATAGTGAGTCACTCAAAGAGAGTCATTCATGAGATAAAAATACTACACACTAAAGCTACTACTTATGTTACTATAATTTGCAAAAAAAAGTTCAATGAGATACTAGTGATACTATTCACTACTTTTGATGTAATCTGCTTCTGATTTAATTTTGAACACAAAAATGAAAGTTAAAACGGTGCAACACTGCCAACACTTTTTCCACAACGCGGTGTAGCCCGACAATCAAGAAGTACAACGTTTCTCGGACAAGTTGACAATCTATTTCGCTGAACACCGTTCATGCGTCAAATTTGCGATAACTACAAAACACTCAATCGACACAGCGTACTTTTCAACAAGATTAAAATTACTTGCCACTCAAGTTAGATACACCATTCATTAGACCCTGCTGTCAGAGAAGCCGCCAGTGATCTAACCAGACATCACAAGTGGAGGCCGAGCAGCGAACAAGAAATGTTCTCCTTCGACTTGGGACTATTGTGGGAAGTAAAGTAATTTTTACAAATGTATCAGCATTTTTAGAGGTATTTGAATCTTGTTAAAATTCAAAAAAAACTTTCTGGTTCATCTTGTTACAACGCCGGTACTGGTACTTCATTCACTTCCGGTTGAGAGCTCACTTCCCTTCCAAATCCATTCCAAAGCTAAATGATCGCTTGGCCAATGCTGCAAATTATCGATACTCTTTTGCCATTTGGGAAGGACTCTGAGCTTGGCAGAGAAGGAAAAGACTAATCTACCATTTGAGAAGATAAATTTGGGGTATCATGAGACTTGAAAAATCATCACTGCATTTAATGAATTCAGTAAAATGATTAGAAATTCACCATGTTTACTCCTGATCTGATCATTTTAGAAGTGAAGGTGGAGCAGCGAACAATAACAGTACTCTCTCCACTTGACCATGTCCCTAAATACTGAGAAAAAAGTTAAGAAACTCTAAAAATAAATATAAAGTAAAAAATTACATTGTGGTATAAATTACTTTCGATGAGTAGCAATATTTTTGGTTATAAAAAATAGATATATTTTTTAAAGCTCAAATTTTATTTTTACTTTCAACAGATCCTTAAAAAGCATTAAGACGTTGGAGTTTTATCCCAGTTTTAAATTCGTTTTTACTATATCCATAAGAATGGATGCCGTAATTACTACTGTGGCGTCTTGAAGATGACACGCCACAACCATAAGGAAGGGAATGATGAGCAGCGGCCTGTAGAATTTCATTTGAAAGCATGTGCTACTGCTAGGAATCAACTACATTTGCCATAAGTTCGAATTCTGGGAAGAAAACTGAATATTATTTATCTTTTTCGAAAGGGGCATGAAGTCCTGGTCATCTTCTTTCGTCTGGAAACTCGATGCCACGAGAGGACCCATAAGAAGCCAGTCAGTTCCGAATCTACCCCAACTCCATGCAGGATTCTCAAAATAGCAGTGTCATGTAGTCAATTACCTAACCTGCCCACCTTCATCGAACCAGTCTTCACAAGATGACCAGGATGACAAGAAGCAGGAAGAAGACGATGGAAACCAGAAAAAGAAGGTCCTTTTCACTCTTGAAAGTCTACCATAGGTTTTAAAACGGAAATGTTGGCGTGTATCCGAATATTTTTTGGGAGCATGCACCTCCAATGTATGAAGTGGAGTTGGTTGAACTTGGAAAGAAATTGGAGGAACGTTATGTGTTTACTGAAAGGGAAATCTACTTAACAGGAAGTTGTGAGGTAAAGAGATGGATGAAGAGTTTGCTCTAGAGACACAAGTTGAGAAGCAGACATTTTATTTCCAAGAAATATTGAGAAAGTGTACAGGGTGCTTGATGATTGAAAAGAAGAAGAAAAAAATGATATAAAAATGGGGGGAATTTGTAAAATTGGTTGTTAGTGATTGATGTGATGTGTGCATGCATGGTACATATTTCTAATACAATGAAATGACATTTGTTGCTAAATTAGTTAGGTTAGTGACGCAAGTATTTGTAATTATTGATAATTTTTTATTATGAAAGCAATTTATTCTTGACCAAGATTAAATGTTGTACAGAAAAACAACTATTAGACATTTTTATGGAGATGTTGAGTGCTTGGAATACCCAAGTCTCGAAATGCCCCAAAATTCTTAGGATCATCAATCTGATTTAATTTTGGTGCAATAGAGAGCCAGCACTAGTACTACACCTTTAGACTACTGAGTTGTGTGAATGTGATTTGTTGACAAGGTGATGATGGAAGAAAAGGGCTATAAATTCTGATCCCATTCTTGGGAATGTTGAATGATGCTTGAAATGGAATAATGAGGGGATTTTGTAATGTAAATAGTTTATAGTATGTGATCTATGCGAATGCTTACTTTTTAGTTTACGTACAATGACCGTGCCAAATATTGAAATACCTTACATGAGAAAATATACTCCATACAGCGCAAATCCACAAAACAAAACAATTAGAAATATAGTCAAGCAAGAGATCCCATTTAGAAAATTTAAATGCAATGAAAATTATTCGACTTCTTCAAAGACAACGCGGCAGCTCAATTTTACTCATATCTACTTGAATTACCTATTTGGAATATGAACTATTTCTACAAACTATAAACCACGTTTCCTACAATTTCTTATCAATCTGGCATCTCCTGATCACTTTGTGTAATTCTGAAGTAGGCTTGGAAACAAATGAGAAACATAACATAATAAAGAATTCGTCTTAGTTATATTTTGTTCCACGGCTTGCTAATGCTTTAGAGTTCATATTCTATTGTAAGTCATGCAACTAGTTATGAATTCATAAAATAATTAAACATTATGTTCAATCTAGAAAAGCAAGTTAATATACTCAGAATATAAATATAATTTAGCGTAACGTAACCAATATCACAACGTTAAACGACACTTCATAAATGTGACCAAATTGTTAAAACGGTTATAAGATTACTTTCTGTAGATCACTAACAAGTAAATGTCAGTTCCTTGCAAGTTATGGAAATTATGAGCAAAATACCATAACACTTGGGTTATAATTTGTAACAGTTTGCAAAAACCTTAATAAGTTATTTATTAATACATCAATAGTCACATAAATAATCAGTAACGAATTTACTTAAATCTAAAATAATATTATTCACTCCAAAAGATCTAGTTTTACTTCTAGAACTATTTTTATGCATGCGTTATTATTAGTTTTACTATAACTTGTGTAATTATTATTATAACACGTACTTTTCTACCGTATTTTCACCATGCATAGGTATATACAAATAATCATCTTCAAATTGCTTCGGGAATTATAAATATTCATTTAGCTTTGTTCTACTTAACTTGTTTGATATTGAAGTGACTTTTTGTCCTCTGAACGGATGATGCAAACAGTTTAAAAATTTGTTTATTTATTTATTTAGCAAATTTAGCAGATACGTCTGGCTAAATTTTATTTCATCCAAGTTTCTGCTACGGAAATTGTTGCATGTTTATGTTTACCAATAGTAACTTCTATATTTTATTTAATGTTTAAAACTAATTAACTAATAACAGAAATAGACTATTGCTATAGAACGTCATAAATGACTTGGATACTATTTTTCATTAGTCTGGTTTTTTCCCAAGGTTATAAAATACTAAATGTGTTAATATGTACAATTCAATTATGAATGTCATAAAATTATACGTTCAATTATATTTTACGTAAATCCTGAAGCAGCTGTCGTGTAACACTAAAGTTTTAATTATTAAAACGATGTGCGTAGTACGTTCTGACGCAGAAACAGTTGATAAAACGAAATGTAAAAATAGCGAATTTACATTCATACTTAAAAGCATACGTTAAATCTATGATGTCCCGCATCGAACTTAGCATAGAAATTTCGTCTTATGATTGCAAGTATGAAATAAATTCACTATATTTTGGATCTGGAGTATCTTACGCAACTAGATTGTTGTTTTATCATTACAATGTTATTCTTTGACAAATTTTATTGCTATTTTAAAATTATAGTTATATTTTGAAATTTATTTCTAAATTTGACTATTTGTGTCACTAAATATTAATAGACTAACAGACATGCATCTTCAAAGCTAGTATTATTTAAAATAGGACTTCAGGTACAAGCCAAAAAACAAGTATAAAAGCATGCACAGACTCAAACTTCACTCAGTATCGTACACTTGAACTTGGCCAGACCTTCCAACTCCTCAGGTTTTGATCAAATCGTGAACTCTCAGAAGCCAGAAATAACACACAATTTTCCAGAGGTGCCATGAAGTTCGCAACTCTTATCTTGGGTTTACTCATCGTTGTTGTGTTTGCAACTACCAAGGTACAGTATTTCAAAATCTATGGAAAACATCTAACCATTTCATTTTAATCAACAAGCTTAATTGTAAAATGTGTAATATTTACATAGGTGACGGCTATGCCAGCTCCAAAAGATGGCTCCACTCGTAATGGCTCCGGTCGTAGTGGCTGATCTTCCAATTTGATGTTTATACCAAAACTGACCAGTTAATTTGTGTGTGTTAAAATTCAGAATAACTAAATTACTTATTAACTTGTATTTTGTTCAGAGCTATCTAAATTGTTCGTATCCTATCGGTGCAAGTGTACTTGCACGATGAATAAATAAACAGCTTATTTGGATTCGATGCTGGGCAAATTTGAAACAATCCTTTTTAAATGTATGTATATATATAACGATATTCTGTGGCACATTTGACAATAATCACAGAGTAATTTTGATGTCTTCTATACTGTTATACTCTACTAGCAAAGCCAGTTGTACACAAATGATATACAATACGGCACCGTGTGCCTTATCAAACACTAGCGGTTATGGTAATGAGCTTTAAAATTAAATTTGTTAAATTTTAAACAGTTTTTCAAAAGTTAAGCTTCATACTTCACCACTTCGTTCCAATTTCCAGCACACTGACTATAAATTTGTTTAATTGGGGTACTGTGCGAGGTAGGAAAAGGTCAGCACTAAAATCAAATTTAAATTCCGCATCTGAGAATTTCCGAGCACTCTAATTTTCATCCTTGAATTACGAAATTCAATGAATTTCCAAAATTATTAAATGGGAACGCCATGCACAATAAATTGCCTTTGATAAGTTAAATACTTCCTTGAGTGTATACATGCATACATACAGAACCCAAGATTTTCGATTTTCCCGCCTATTTTCTGTAACTTAGTATTTCGAATTTTAAATCTGGCGTCAAATTTGGATAATACGTATCCGAAACCCCCTTGGATATGATTTTTAGTATCGTCACCACGGGTGATGTGGAAATAGAAATGCATGTAAATAATAAGCAGCTAATTCATAAGCTTAATTCATAAAATTGTTGCTTAAATTCTCGTCGACCAATAGGAATCGAGTTCAAGATCCAGACGGCTGCTTCATAAGTGTTTTATATTTTATATTTTATTAAATTGTTATATTTGTACTTACGCTTGAATGCTAGATTAGTATGTGTCCATGTTAATACATACTTTAGAATTGAGCTCCTGTTTTGTTTGCCAACATCACAAAGAGAGAACTTACTAGACCAAGCAGCTAAATAAAAAACCAGTTTTTGACCAAATGATAAATGCTATTTAAAAAGATATTAGTAATTGAGAACGTTGCATACCCCAAAGTGAAAGCCACGATGAATAACTAAGTCTCCCATGCCAAGACCAAGAGGCTCCTCATCCAGCTCATCCAAGACCGCAGTCAAATCCATTTCTTCGTGGCCCAGGTCAATTTTCCCAGTACGAAGGGCCCAATTACGCAACCACTTACGAATTATTTTGTTCTTGAAAAAAGGAAATTGTTTTTTAAATGTTTGAATCACTGAAAAATGCTTGATTAAATTTCCAAATGCTTTTACCTGTTGTGAAATGTGTGCTGCTGTCAGGTAAAGTATTTCGCTTTTCACAATATCATACAATATTTGTATGTATGTGAAAAGATTAGCATCGTCAGGATAAATCACCTGCTCCATGAAAAATGCATACCTTAGAACGTTGGTCACATGAAAAAGCATTAGGAGTGGGCCAATTACTTCGTTGACAGCTGCAAATACAACCCGAATCTGCCTATACGCTTTCCAAACGACCACGCGCTCCATTTGTTGCTGCGTAGGTTGCTCTTGATCTTCACCAGGTGCATTTTCCATCACTCCATTTACAGAAGTCATAAAGTACATCATCCAGCAGAACAGAACTAGCAGAATATTTCCAATAATATCCCACATCATGCCTTGGAATAAACCAAAAGCTAGATTCCGAAAGATCTTAAAGACTCCCATTAGAAATGTTGTTGCGTTTACTTGTGTCCCAAATTCAGCTTCCAATTGCAGTGTAGTGATGTTGAGATTTTCAGAGCTCCATAAAAATATGTCTTCGCTAAATTCATGGGAGCTAAGCAACAATATTTCTTCGGTTGAAATTTTATCAAAATTTACAACCAACAATGCTCTCATTGATGCAAGGATAACAGTCACAGTAGCTAGAATGAATGAAAAAGCAGGTTTGGCGCATTTTCCTTTCCAATCTTGCTCGTAGATGTTCATCTCTTGGACCATTCTGTTAACGCCATCTCGTTTTCGGCATAATATATAGGCACCGTAGATGCAGCTTACCAGGTTTATCAGATCAAAGGCAAATCTTACAAGTTTGTTGAGTCCCCCACCAGCACGAAACCACAAAAAGTAATACTTTCCATCACAAAATGAATGAAAAGTTGACATGGTGACCACAGTTCCAAATATAATCTGCAGAGGAAGTACATAAATTTCGTTGAAAATATCATTATTCCCAGAGAAAACTATCAAAAAAGCTTACTTACAAATTGAAGTCTCCTTACTGCCCAGTCCAACCAGTTATTACATTCATCAGTGGAACATTGAATCATTGTGCGGTAGGCACATGTTCCAAATGTGTACATCAGGTCAAAATGAGTATGAATGTAAACTGATGGCTTATACGTCACGTTAATATTGAGACCATATTTATCTAAAACCTTCTGTTTCATGCTCCTCAGAAACTCCAAACTGAGTATTTTATAAGACTGCTTGTGGTCAACCACGTTAATATCACACGTAGCTTGATCTTCATTTTGCACGCAGTCGATTGTTACTGAATTGGTTTCAGCAGCAGCTATATTTACAAGCCCATTGACCGCGTTAGTAGACTCGATAATTTGGGGTTGAGTATAGTCAATCTCGTTGTTAATCCTTTCCAGGAATAAACTGATGTCGCCAAAGACTTCATTTGCGAAACAGGAGCCCTCATCCTGACGTCGATTATGGAGGAGCTGGTTTTCTACTGTAAATATGTCCGCTCGGTTGGAAACATCACTTTCTGTTTCCGTTAGATCTGTGGGTAATACATTTATGCGTACAGGATCCACGCTGCAAACTTTCACTCCGAATATTCGTCTCCTGACCAGAGATATTATAGGTATCGAGGGAAATTTACGCAATAATTCCATTCTGAAATGGTATTCTTTTACGTTTGAGTCGATTCAAATATCTGAACTTAAAATGAAATAATTGTACTTAAATAGGCGAGCAAAACATCTTAAAGTAATAACCTGAGACGCTGTTATGCGTCAATATTCAGTGTTTATTCTTGGGCTACAAAACGGAAACTAAAATGCGTAAGTTTGGAACTGATACTGCATTTATTTTTTCGTCGTGTGACTGAAAAGGAAATATTATGTGCGTCATAGAAATCGCTGAGGGTGGCAGCGCGTGCCGTAAATCCTGAATTGAACGTATAATGCATGCCAAACAAATTCTTTATAACATAAACTTTATTGAGAAAAAACACACTTCATTATAAAATATTGGTAACTTTAAAGTTTTATTATGTCAAATCAAACTGTCTAATCAAGTTAAACAAGTGACAGCGCAGGAAGATAGTCCAAAGTAAAACAACTTTAGAATTCCAAATGCGAGCCCGCTATACATACTAGTTTATAGAAAATATAAAATTGGCTATTAATTACTGAATTTTCTGATAAAATGATCATTTTAATTTACTTTCTCGCTTTAAATATTATAAATAAGGAAAAAATTGTAGTCGTTACAAAAAATGCAAAACATTTTCTCGCCAGAAGCTTCATGGTCAGTTAAAAGCAATTCGACTTTATTATTGTTTATAAAAAGTAAACTTGATTCTTAATTATGATTAAAAAATTACTGTTTGAATTAGTTGGGAAATATATATGCATAAATTAATCACATTACTTTTTAATGCATGCAATTGTGCACAATTGACCCTGTATGCATACATATAGTAGTACTTTCACGTCTTTGTCTGCTATAAACAGTTTCAGTTTTAACATGTCTGATCTTACATTTCCAACAGCATTGAAAAACCTGTAAAAATTCATTAATTACACGAGTCTTTGCTAAATATGGTGCATTTTGTTACCATTTTTTCGACTCGGATAGCTTAGCTCCTTGTCTTGGAAAATTTGGACAGTAATGTTAGTGCATTTTAAGTTGTAATGATTGACAGTTTAGACACAAATATTAAGAAAGAATAGACAGTGTCCAAAAAAAGTTTTCAAAATCCAAAAAGAATGTATTGTTGTTTTATGTGATGAATATTGATGTGATTTAGAATGCACTTAGCAACTTCAGAGGAATTACTTAATGGATACAAATCGAGTTACTCAATTAAATACGTAAATATCATAGTGTATTTTTGGATAAAAACAATTTATTAATGCATAAAATTATACAAACAAATAAACAATTGCATTAACAAAATAGCAACACAATCTTAAAATGGTGCGTATACAAAAGCTTAAGTCCAGTAAAATTATATTTGACCATGGAATTGACAAAATCAATATGCAAAAATGCATACATGACAAAAACAGACAAAAAACAACCTAACAAAATTTTAAATCTGACAATTTTTTCAAAGAAAGATGTCTTGTATTTAAGACCTTAAACAAAAACTGTCTACATATTTCAATATTTAGTATAATATGAAATCACTCGCCATATCAAAGCTGTTAAATTTGAGGAAAGTATAACATGGTGACATAGTGATTGTTGTATTTGTTAGCATGCCGAAGTTTGAAAGCATGCATTGAAAAGTAAAATTTGACTGTTTAAATGCTTAGTTTTTCACACCATTGCCAAACGTCAGCAGAGCAAGTCCGTACTAAGTTTACACTGAAGACTAAAAGACGGGTAAAGTTTTTAACGTTATATAGTGCGCCATTTTATCAAACTTACCATACACATAGGTATATGGTGTCAAATTACAAAAGTTCCGTTTAACGTTCTTCTATAGAGTTTATTCAAGGTAGACTTGTGAATTTTTTTCTAAACTTTAAATCGGTAAAAAATACTTCACGCACTTCTTTATCATTTAGTTACAGTACTAGTTGTCTCCCGTGTATGGCTGCAAAGTTACATTCCCATGAATGCACTCCTTTTAATCATCAAACACCCAGTACTTTCTTCTCAATATTTCTTGGGAATACAATGTGTGCTTCTCAACTTACATGTGCACAGCAAACTCTTCATCCACCTCTTTCTTCACAACTTCCGGTTAGAAGCTTTCCCTTTAAGTGACCACAACCGTTCCTGCCGTTTAAGTTTGGCCAAAATGCTCTTCATAATTTGGAGGTGCATGCTCCAACAAGTTATTCAGATACACGCTAACAATTCCATTTTGAATTTGAAGGTGGACTCTTGAGAGTGAATCGGACCTTATTTTTCTGGTTCCCATCGTCGTCTTCATGCTTCTTATAATCCTGGTTATCTCGTGGAGAGTAGTTCGATGCTGGTGGGCTCGGCAGCCAAAACCATTTTGTTCCTGGTGGGGGGTAACGAAAAAAGCTTCATGCCTTGATCCTTGAACGCCATTGCAAGAGATGAAAAATCCATCGTCTTAATATTGGTGTCCACAAATGTCAAAGGCTACATATGACTATTAATTCACAAGATATTTTTCTTTCGACTAGAAAAGCACAAGTTGAGGATCACTTGTCAGGTGCTTGATTACATGACACCGACACCGCTAG
>JAQFXM010007363.1:0-11958 GCA_034693345.1 Entomobrya multifasciata
AAAATGCAATCAAACGGTTTCACTTCCAAATGAACATTTTGATGATTCTTCAAGCCAACTTTTCTAAGAAAACATCTCTCGCATTTATCACATTTGAAGGGCATTTCCCTCGTATGTATTATCATATGAAGATTTTTTCCAGCATTTGACGTAAATTCTTTCGAGCACACTTCACATTTAACTGCTTTTTCATGAACATGTCTTTTGATATGATCATGTAGGGATTCATTTGCACAACAGATTTTCTCACAAAATACACATGACACTTTTTTCATCCCTTTATGAATTCTTTTTATGTGTTGCTGTACCATTTCTTCGGATGCATATCGATTCCCACAAATGGGACATTTTGTGTTTTTGTTGCTTCTTTGTGTATGTTAAGGTGTCTTCTTATTTGAACCTTTGAAAAGAATCTTTTTGGACACAATTGGCACTTGAAACGTTTTTCTTTTTCATGAACACGTTTACAATGGATTTTTAGAGTTCCCAATCTAGGGAAATTTTTAGCACAAGTGGTACATTTAAATTCTTCTGCTTTATTTTCGTGTAGAATGTCAACGTGTTCTTTAAGAATACGACGACTTAAAAATCCTTTTTTACAGTATGGACAAGTGAATGGCCTTATTTTCCGGTGAACTGAATTAATATGACGTTTTACTGTATCCTTTCCAATAAAAGCTTTCCCACAAATGTGACAGTCATGCCTGATCCCATAATGAACATTCTGCATGTGACGATGCCAATTACCATTTTGTGTAAAGGATTTTGAACAAAATTTGCACACATAATTACGTTGGCCGTAGTGGACACTTTTAAAATGTATTGCACATTTACCTTTGTCCAAAAATGTTTTGGGACAATGTTTACATGAGAAACGAACACTTGAATCAGTATTGTGAACAGCTTGTTGATGTTTCTTTAGAGTATATTTAGTAGAGAAAACTTTATCGTTGCACTTTGTGCACCTTACAGGGTTCAGACAAGTTTTAACTTTAACCATTTTGACCCAAGACAAAAGAAACCGTATACGTGGAAAATGCGATGAAGAGTTAAATTCAATTTTAGGCCTTAAATATTTTTTATCTAAATAAGCGTTCCTCACTAACAATCCATACTTAGTAATAAGAACGCGTATTATGTAGTTATATATGTTTCACACGTATTTTGTTTGGGAACTTATCAACTTGAGTACATTTACAATATCAATGTCACTTTCGTACGAGTTTAATGATATTTACTATTCCAAGTTGTACTTCGGTCCATAAATTTTTGTTTGTTTTTTTGCTTCGACTCATCCGATGAACACAAGAATATACAATCTTCATACACTTTCCATCTGCAAGGCTGTTCATAGGTTTATGTTTATATTGCATCTATATGTATCTGTAGCACTGGTGAAATGTAATGATTGTCTTCTTGCTCGTACTTGCTTCGAATACATAGCACAACATACGAAAAAGTATAAGCAGCATGGTATGTCTTAAACTCTTGTCATTCTTAAATATACTGCATGATAATATCCATTACACTAAGACAAGTCCTTTGTTGTTTTAACATAAAAATGCTTTAGGTTAAAATATTAATAGAATTAAATTATCATTATGAACTTTAGTGAACTTTTATTTTCATCAAATTTTGATACGAGTTTTGTTCAAGTGCAGGTTTTTGTCATTACATTGTAATTTTTAAGCAATAAACGTTATTACAATTAATATGCCAAGATAAATGTCTTAGAATGTGTAAAATTGAACCAGAAACGAACTACTAATTTTTTTTAAAGAAGCTTATGTGACAATGGATGTATAGTAATATTACTTATTCTAGTTAACTTTAAAAAAATACGCACATAATATGGCCGAATTACACAGGCTAGTAGTAGTTGTCTTCCGTACAAATTAAATTTAGTCAGCAAATACAAGAATTGTGTAGTCTGCCCTCGACTTCGCCGAATCATAATGGAGTTTAACTTACATTGGCCAGTTTTTGTTTTCTTGATTGACGATTCTTAGAATGAACCTTTTTCACATGCAAATTTAGGTCACCAGGACGCCTAAAACAAGTAGTGCACTGCTTACACTTATGTTGTTTGGGTATATGTGTGAACATATGCTGACGTAGTAACGGTAAATTGGTGAAATCTGATCCACATAAGTTACAAGAATGAGCCCTTTCTCCAATTTTCCGTAAAATGTGATCCCATAATAGTCTCCTTGTTGTAAACCCGTCTCCACAGAAGACACACTGATGTGGCTTTTTTACTAGATGCTTACGCTCATGTCGAGCCAAGTTAGCCCAATTTGTAAACCCACTCGGACAACGTTTACACTGATAAGGCCTCTCTCCAGTATGTATTCTCATGTGAACAGCTTTCTCACTTGCGTTGTAAAAATGCTTTTTACATATATCGCACTCATGCGACTTTTCATGAATATGTCGTTTGATATGATCATTTAAAGTGTAGTTTATTGTACAAACTTTGTCACAAAACACACAAGAGCTTTGTCTGATAATCGTATGGGCTGTTTGCAAATGTGATTTTAGACCACCTTTTGACGAAAATCGTTTATCGCAGTGTGAACATTTAAGCGATTTTATCATTGGCAAGTGAGTTTTATAATGAAGCTTTTTTTCAACATTTGTGAAAAATTTCATTGAACATTGATTACAATTAAATGGCTTTGTCTTGATATGTTGTCGTAATTTATGCTGACGAAGATTATTCTTTTGTGGGAATCGCTTTTCACATTGATCACATTGGAATTCGTTCTTCAGGTTTTCATGCACCCTTTTAACATGATATTGTAAGCCTGCATTTACCGTATATGTTTTATCACAAAATTTACAAGCAAATTTCTTTATTTGCCCTCTATGTACACTACTGTTGTGTTTGTATAAGCATGCCTTAGAATTTAAGAGTACTCCACAAATATCGCAAGGAAATTTAATTCCACTATGTTTAATTTGTCTATGGCGATCCAAACATGGTTTAGTGGTAAACGTTTTGAAACAAACGTTACAGTTAAATGGTCGCTGACCAAGATGAAATGCTGATATGTGGTTTTTCAGCACAACTTTTGAAGAAAATTCTTTGGAACACAATTTACACGGCACACGAGTCTTCTCACGATCACTATGGACATGTCTCGTATGTCTCAATAAATTTGCTTTTAGGGTGCATGACTTATCACAAAATTTGCATTTGAAAAGTTGTCTGTTGGTGGAATGTACTTGTGAATGGAGCTGTAGTAATTGCTTCCGGAGAAATGTTTTGTTACATTGTTTACATTGAAATATTTGTTGGTCTGCTGTGTGGTTAATATTGACATGCTCTGCCAAAGCACGTTTTTGAGTGTAGGCTTTGCTGCAATACGTACAGGCAAACGGTTTTACACCTTCGTGAACAGTTCGGATATGGTATTTTATTGACGATTTTGACGACAGTGATAATCCACAAATGTGACATGAATGTTTGATGCCGTAATGTAGAGTTTTCATGTGTGTTAGTAGACCTGAACTATGTTGAAACGACTTGGAGCAAAGCTTGCACACATGTGGACGTTGACCTTGGTGGAAAGTAATGGTATGATTTTTAAGGAAAGATTTGTGGATGAATGTTTTCGAACAGAGATTACATGGAAAACGATTTTTTGGCTTGATTGCATGAACTTTTTTCAATTGTTTATTTAAACTTTGTTCACTAATAAACGCTGTATTGTTACACTTTGTGCACTTAAATTTAGATATGGAACCTTCTTGGGAATTTGCCATCGTTAAGAATGTTACCAATAAGTTTCTTTATATAACTTTAATCAATAGATAAACTATTTTTCTGAGTTAACCGTACGGGTACTTATTCTAAAAACATTGTTCAATATGTTGCCATACAATAAGAATTTGCAAAAGTACTAGTAATTATTTTTTAACAATATTTCAATTTGGCTTTGAAAAATGAGAGAAAAATTTACTATAGTTGAACAAAACTTGTATGAGTGCTTACACAAAATATTACAGGGAGCTGCCACAAGTTCATGGGGGCACTGGCTTGACATGTGCATCTTCCCTTCAATGTACTGCATTGGTTTTGGGATTACAATGAACAAAAGAGTGATTCACATATCCCACCAGTCCCAACACACATGTACAACTGATCATTTGTTTCTTTTCGTAAACGTGTAACTGCATGTTTGAGTTCACATTCATACTATGTTTGACTTGACGTGCATCGTATTTAGAAGCATTTAGTGTAAGAAAATGTGTTCACCACATGTCCTCGTTTTATACCAAGCTTTTCACATGCACGCATGTATGCAATCCATGAAAGCTTTTCATCATTGCCTCTACATATCAACATATTGGATTTGATGAAATGATAATGAAAGAACTTTCTGTTCATTTTTCATAAATGTACTTTTATTTTACAAAACACACATACTATTTAGTATAAATATGAATTGAAGAGGCTGAGTTGAGGAACAAGTTAAACCAACACGCAAACATATGAAATGATTCATTTCGTATAATAAGTATTGCTACGTCCTGATAAGTTTTACTATTTTTCGGGTTATTCTCTACCATTATCTGAATTAATTTCGTTTTATTGATATCTTGTATGAGTACAAGTTTTTAAAATGTACATATGAATGCGTTATGCACAATCTATGGGAATGAAGTAGGCTTCAAAGTTTCTTTCTTGATATAAGTCTTACTATATTAAAATATTACACTGAACGTTTTATATTCCATCATTATGAATGAATCTGTTTGAATTGAAGATATCGAAATAAAATTCGGTCAATTTCATCTCCACTTTATACAAAACTGAATTCATTTTTCTGAATAATTTCTGTAGCAAATAAATAATAATAATGTAACATACTGGTTTTGATTATCTGTAAATATATACATGATACTGGACATATATTAGATATAATTAAGATAGATGGCTTTCATAGATAATTGTAGTTGATGCAAATTTTTTAAACGCTGAATCTAAATTAGATAAGAGTTGTAAGTCCAGCTTATAAATACAATTTTAAATATTGGATTAGCATGCATTCACGCATACATACATAAAATTGCAGTATTTAAAATGATTTTGACCTTTACACTTTAACACACTATTTTTTCACATCGAATTGAACCAGTAAAATTAGTACCAACACATATAAAACATGTTGTAATACAGGCTTAAATATTTAAACTTGGATAACTAAAACTAACATTTTTGGAGTTCTGTAAAATGAAGCACAAATTTACAGATTATGCCAAGAGTAACGTTAATAAATTAATCCGGTTTTCAAATTCTGGGAAAGCAAGAATTCCTGTCTTGTACCGAGCTTTTTGCTGATTTGAATAATTTACGGCATTTATCAAATTTCTTAGTTTTGATGAACATGTTTCAAATGTCCATTTAGTTCAATTTTGTCGAAAACTCTTTCTGACAAAGAGCACATGCTTATGCTTTCATCTTTCTTTCACCAATTTTTGTCAAAAGATGTGTCCAGAAATGATCTTTCCTTGAAAATCCTTTTCCACAAAATAAACAATAAAACGGTTTTATTTTCAAATGTTTGAGTTTGTGTCTTTCCAAAACCCATTTTTCGATAAAGCAACTACCACATTCGTTGCAACTAAACGGTTTCTCCTCTAAATGATGTTTCAAGTGTCCGTATTTATGACCAAATGTGCAAAATTCTCTATCGCACAAATTGCATTTAAATGGTCGTTCTGCAATATGACTCCGTAAATGACCAACCATGCCAGATCTAGAAGCAAAAACTTTCTCACAAAAGACACAAGATGCTGTATCAGCAAACTTATGAACTGTTTGAATATGTTGTCTTCTACCTATTTGGGAAGCAAACATTTTGTCACATAATTTACATTTTAGGTTTTTTATTAGTGGAGCGTGTATTTTAAGGTGGTCTCGTATTTCATGTCTTGCGTAAAACGACTTTGAACAAATGTGACTATGATGAGTCTTCTGTCGGATGTGACGATAGCGGTGGGCGTTTAAATTAGATTTAGTAAGAAATATTTTGTCACATTTGTCACACTTAAATCGGTCTTTTGTGATTTTGTGCCTCACATTAATATGGTCGGTTAAACAGCGTTTGAAAAAATATGATTTATTGCAATGTGTACATTTAAATGGCTTGAGTTTCATGTGCACATTTTGGTAATGACGTTTTAATGTCCGACTTACAGAAAATGAACGTCCACAATCATCACAAATATGCTTGATACCTAGATGAGCCGTTTCGATATGATTTTTTAAGGCATGACTATACTTAAACAATGAGGAACAAAATTTACATTTTAACCTATAATTTTCATGTTCAACTTTGACATGATAATTTAAATGTTTCTTGAAAGCAAATGATTTTGAGCATAAGTCACAGGATATTCTGGTAGTAGATTTAGTAACCAAATCATGGTTTGGTAAGTCCATTGTTATTTCTTGCCCATTTACAGTAATGTTTTCCATTAATTTATTAAATTTAGCAATAAAATCTACACAAATATAAGCAAAAAATCACTATCACGTTTCGTATGCACAAGAGTCCCTTTACACAATTTTTTATTCATTAAAAATTCTTTTTGAAAGTCACAGCAAATTTATGGTAACTGTTATCTTCACGAACACAGTTCTGTATCTGTTCAGTATTAACTTTTACCACACATACTTGAACGCAGTACGGCTCTAGATCATCAGAGTTCAATTCTGCTGTTCTTTGACCTTTTGCACTAATCCTCATAGTGATATTACGACTTTCAGAACTTTATATTTATCACACAATATATATACCAAACTGTTGCTTGAATTTTCTGTAGTAAATGTAAAAGCGGATCGAAAGGTTATTACCCAAAATGCAGGCTAAAAGTTCAATTCGATACGTTTAAATCTCCACGAAGAAATGGAGAGCAAAAGTTCATATGAAACAACGAGGAATGCTTATTGCTTTGGCAATTTCGTTGCTAAAAACATTAACCACTTCTGAAGAAAACGGTTGGCTATGTAAATTTCTGTAATTTGTGTATTTTGGTATTGAAATATCAACTGTGGTCTGATTAAACCAAAGCCAGGAATTATACATGTAAATTTTGTTGTTTGTTATCGTTGAGACGATTTCAAAAAATGTTATAAACATTGCGATTGAGAATATTTCTGCATTTTTCATGATTAAAGCTGCTAAAAAAGGCATGGTAAAAGATGGTATGAAGTGTCGTATTACCATACATATGTTATCTGGATAAGATGTGTTGATACGGCCACAACATACATGTAAATGGCTTGTTATATTTTCTTTGTCGAAACAATATTCATGATTCACAATATTACTAATAATTTATTTGCTCTATTACATTCAGTCGTTGAGCATTAAACAACACACGCTAAATTCTTCTGCTTCACAAATCGTCTTTTGTACCTATCTAACTTTCAAATGAACAAAATCTATTTGTGGAGCTTAACCATTGCACAAGATTATATGAGTTATAATGAAATCTAATATATTTTTAATTGAAATTCAAAAAATCTCCAATCCATATTTCCGAATCCCCATAGAGTTTCAACAGTTTTACGAAACGGTAGATTATATGATGTTTAGTTAGCTAGTTTCCCATCATTGGATTTTATATTAAGGTTTGAAGGAGTCAATGTCAGATTCACAGCGCATTGGACATTAAGTTACACAAAGTATAAGCAAGAAAAATTCGTATAAAAGATTTTAGCACAATTTGTAAGTTGAAATGTAGAGGTATTTGACTGAGTTTGAAGAACCATTTTTATAGCATTTGTGATATCAGTGTCTACAATATCTTTATTATCATTTGGTGCATTGCTTTGTATTAAATTTTTATGTTATTCTTCTTATTATCAAAAATTCCACGTGGGAAAATGTTTCAATTCCTTTCCTGGAACGAACTTTTTCGGGAAAGGAATTGAGCTGAAACAGATGATGCTCTGTTTCAGTCTCGGGATGCTTATCTAGCTTCCCGTTGAAATGTGTGTTCAATAAATTTATTTTCTCGTAAACATTACAAATGGTGTATCAAAAAATACCACTGCCATTCTACCAAATGCTCAATAGACCTAAAATGCTAGTGTTGAAGTGCTACCTCACGTTGTTAAGTTATATTCTGAGAATATATAAGTCACCAACTGCTCACAACTTCAGAATTTTTAGTTTATTGTATAAAATGTGTTAGTTTATGCGCAACAACTATTGTACTTTTTATGAATACAGCAAGCCATGAAGTGGGTAAACAATTCCTTTGATTCAGATGTGTGTGTATTACGCATATTACGCGATCTAAAACTGGGTATCATGACGTACTCAATCCACAGATTGTACAATTTAAGCAGAAAGATATCAACATAATGTTATCAGCTGAACATGTGTTCAACACAATTGATCAATGTAAATGCAACCAGTGAGACGAAGAAGTACTAACGAGATCAAAGTGTTCACAATTTCAGTCTTTTTTAACCTATGTACACGTAGATACAAGATCGAATATGTGTGTATAATTCATTTATTTCCAAACCACACTTTTATTTATTTTCATTGTTGAAAATTTACAGACTATCTTACCTAAAAACAATATTTATATACAAACGTTTAGAGAGATTTTCTAGTTTACTATTGGCAACCTAATCATAGCTCAAGTCGTCAGTGAAAACGTACTTTTCTCATAACATCATCTTTGAAAATCTTAACCGGAAGGCATCACAATGGAGTTCTCACAAGCGAATCAAACAACCTGCTCCCTAGTTTCACAAAAAGAAAAAAACACAACATCAATACCTGCCATTTTCTGTCAACTTTGCCCCAAATCATTTAATCACAAGACAAAGTTCCTAAATCACATTAAAATTCATCATCCAACTCATCTTGATCGGTTAAAGTATTGTTATAAAACATTTACTTATAGTACGAGACTAAATAACAACGTCCAAAAATCTAATCTAAGGTATATTTGTGACACTTGTGGTAGTTCTTTAAATTCCCGAAAAGTCTTCAAATTGCATGTTAAAAGAGTCCACATGAGAGTTAGACCTTACAGTTGCTCCCAATGTGACAAATCATATGGCGACACCGGAACTCTAAAGGACCATATTAATGTACAACATGCAATCAAAAAGACTATGTTTAAGTGTGATAAATGTGATAAAGTTTTATCAGCCAAGCTAGTTTCAGAAGCCACCACAAACGTCATACTTCACTAAAAAAGCATCATTGCATACGTTGTAAATTGTCGTTTCACACACTTGCTGAACAAAAATCACACCTTAAGACGCATGGTTTACGTATTAAATCATTAAAATGCAGTTTATGTGAGAAACTATTTATATCGTCCGACACTTATAAAAACCATGTCAGAAGAGTTCACGGATCTGATCTAACAAAAAAATACGTTTGTACGTTTTGTGAGCAATCCTTCGCTTTAAATGGTGCTCTATTTGATCACTTACGCAGACATATCGAGGAGCGTCCGCATCAATGTGAATTGTGTGGCAAGCCATTTTGCACAAATGTTGAGAGAGGACTTCACATGAGGACTCATACAGGAGAAAAACCATTCAAGTGCACAGAGTGTGGTCATGGCTTTACGAACAAAAATGGTTTGAAAATTCACGAGATTAAGCATTTGAAACCTAAACTAAAACCACTTCCATGTGTGTTATGCGGAGAACAGTTTCCTACTGATATACAGCTTTGGCATCATTTAAGGCGAGAAGTCGGTGAAAGGTCTTATATATGCCATTTATGTCTCATGGAGTTCACATCTAGGAATAATGTAAATTGTCATATAAGATACACTCATCAACGTGGGGAATTTAAGTGTGACCAGTGCGACAAAATATTTCCCTGTTTACCGGCCCTGAAACAGCACAAACGTAGACATGAGTAAACAGTTTTAAAATCGTTTTCGTTTAAAATGCCCTATTGGAAAATCACTAGCTCTTCATTTGAATTTTACTCCCATAAAAGAAATAAGTGGAACATATTTATTCACCAGTAAGTACAGTAAAGTTAACATAAAGAACATCATGTTCGTGCATTTTTTTAGTTTGGCAGGTTATCGACTCCTCACAACAAAACAAACAGAAATATGATGAATATGACTACGAATTTCCATGAGTATGCATAGTACGCGTAGATAGTTGTACAGTAATAGGTAATAATTCCTTCAAAACTCTTTAATTTTAACAAATATACCCGCTGTAATAGCGACCATTATGATGCCGCTGCGGTGACTATATTGCGACAACCGACAGTGATGAAGACTGATGTTGTCAATGAAAAATGCGTTCAAACGATATGTCACATGGCATATGTTTCGACATTGCATTGACCATAGTGACCCACATACCAAATTTGAGCGAAATCGGTCAACGCGTCTGGAGTTCTCGTGGGTACAGACGGACAGACAAACATGATCAAACAAGTCAAAACTTGGTGATGCTTCACTTTCAGCGGCGTAATATTTGAGACAAAAACCTAAACTGTTTGTCGGTAAAATCAAAAATTTTGCTTGAAATTGTTCGATAGTATAAACAAATTCATTAATAAGAGAATAATAGTAGTACTAGAAATCAATTGTTTTGGATTGCCTCGTATGTACCCAAATTGTGTTTAGTATTCAATTATAAATATGTGAATTGTTTCTTTAAATTTCCACTGTACTAACCACTGATTGTTTGTTATTGTGCATGATTATTTGACCGAAAGAAAGTCATTATAGATAATATGGCTGGTCCACAGGTGGAACATTTTGATTATGTATAGGGAATGGAGAAATCAAGTATGTGAATTTGTCCCAAAACTTCGGTTTATGGCACTTTAAAACAATCCGTTAATCGGCTTAAAGAAAACGATTTGATTTGAATAATAAGCAAATTGAGTAATTTGAGCACGTTATAAATTTTCATTCAAAATAATATGTCTATAGTGTAATTTCATGTGGTACAATAAACTTAATTTAGAAGTATTGTGACAATAGTTTTCATAGAATATCTGTCGATTATATCAATCAATATATGTTAAATTATAATTAAATAACTAAATTAAGCTAAAACGTAAATACTCTGATTGAATTCTCAAGAGTTTAGATTATTGCTGCATTCAATGTAGCATTTAATGTATAAGACATGGTGTCGTCAAAATCGAATTAAGAATATTATTTTGAACTAAGAAACAAAATTTTCGGCTAATCCCGTAGAATAAAATGATGCTTTTAAAACGCTTTTTTGCTGAATTCTTATGTTGTACATAAAAGATGTACAACGTATTGTAATATTTGTTACTTATATTCTATTACACTATTGGATATGTACAAAATGTACTCATGCAATAACAACGTGACACACATCAAATGAAATAAATGTTATTTCTAGCCTTTAATGTAATCTCCAATACAAGCCGGATGCTTTACTGAGTAATGATAATGTTGCAGGATCATTTTAGTACACGTAGCTTTTTTCAACACAAAATAAATTTTCGAGACGACAAATTTTATTTTTAGTTATATATTTCATTTGACCTGGTAAGTATATCAAGGTTTGTTTGTATCAAGGTCCAACTTTCAATTTTAAACTTAAGCTAACATTATTGTAAACTTTGCAGTAGTTGGAAACTTGAAATTTAAGTTATATTAAACCAATTAAAAAAATGTAAACCGTTTCAGAACGAAATTTAAACAATAATTTCTTTTATGTGTTAAATGCTGAAAATTCAATATCCGATGTCACTTATTTTGTATACTTATTATTACATTTTTTGTATTGAAAGAAAGAAAGAAAAGTGTTTTTTGTCTTTCAGATACCTGCTTAATGAATTTTTATTGAAGACTCGGAAGGCATGCTTCGGGAAGTGTCTACATTCTGTTATCCTCTACGGGATATTTGTTTTTAATGCATGACAAGACTTACACATTAAATCTACCATATTA
>JAQFXM010007364.1:0-11957 GCA_034693345.1 Entomobrya multifasciata
TAATATTCTTTTTTCCCCTTCAACCCTTAAGCCAGCCATAATAGTAATAGTAACCCTGTATGAAATTGTGTACATCCTTGGAAATTACATACATAGGTATACATGCATACATGCATATTACATACTCACTCGTCTTATCATTTCCAAAGTTCTTATCATTTTTTTTGTGTATTCATGTATGTATGGTTGTCAGACTACTTGTTTTATTGCTTCTTACTCACAATCACAACCAGTCGAAGCGAAGTTAGCATGTCAGTAGCAGCAAAGTTACAAGCAGGTACACACAAAACCCTTGTTGACATTTTGGAGATAACACATTTTACATGCAAACAATTCATGTACTTTTCAGCAAATATACAATCATCAGTCAGTCCAGCCAGACATTTTTTTGTATTTGCATTGTTAGTAATTTGGCACGTATGATCAGTTTTCGGCTTCTTTCATCTTATTCTCGTTCTGATTAGCAAAGCAATCAAAAATTTCTCAATAAAATGGTGAGTCCAATAATTTTCTATGCATTTTGTGTTCAGCTGAAGGAAAAAAGTTCATGATGGACATGTAATAAAATGGTTTGCATTACAAGTACAAATTGTTATTCAGGCAGAATTTTCCCTAAATTCGTCGGTCAGCAGAAATAAAACTAAAAAGTCAAATGTAATTTATGGAAATGTCATTGAAGTAATGATGACGGAATGTCATTTGGTGCGTATGAAAACGTCCTTGCACACAAAAACCCTAAAAAAATTGTGGCAATGCACCCACACCTTCAATCCCACAAAATCCTTTCGTAATGGACCGATCAATATGGAGCACAATTTTTTTCAGATAGCTTAAGTTGTATATGAATATATGTAGAAGTTCTAGTAGCATGTGCAAGGCAAATAACTACTAAAACTGCATAGTAAAAATGATAACTTGCTTTACACCACCATCCAACAGCTCTAAAGTAGCGATCACATCGGTGTATCTCCTTTCCGTCTCCCACAGACAAGTTAGTCAGAAAGACGAACAAGTAGAAAGAGAGAAGAAGATGAGATGCAGAATGCGTGCTTGTGTGTCACTGCAAAATGGTTTGAAAGGACAAGGGTTCATTTTCTGTTTCATATTGCTTGCTACACTGCTACTCTGCTCCCCTTCTCATCTTTCTCTTTTTTCCTTAATCCCTTCATTGGCATTATATTGCCATCACCATTTTCTCATTTAAATCAAAAAATAAGGAAAAATGTTCAGTCTGCTTTAATGTTTTATTGACAATGCAATCATTTGAAACTTTAGAAGATGGGAAAACACAAGCTATATTGGAAACATAATGCATCCATCTAATCACTTTCTTATTCATTTCATAGCTGCATTCCATAATACTTAATAGTAATAGATGAACTGCAACAAAAGTGCATTCATAATCTTCATAAGTGTTAGATTCCAATTCATTCAAATTCAAAATGATCACGAACAGAATTCGATGATGTTTTAGAAAAAGAAGAGAATGAATCTCTTTTCTTCTTCAAGATCACTTTTTTATTTACAAACTTTTATGTATCATTGCCATCACCAGAAAACGTGCGCAATAAGCAATTTTCCTTTTTTCCTTCATCGACCGACGGACACAAAACATTACAGAGTATCATGCACTCAAGTAATCCCTTAAACCAATCACGGATATTTACATTTTCACAGAATTTCATTCATTCTTTCTTCTATTCGATTGACTCTGAAAGAAGAGAATAATAACATTTCTCTTTTTTATTTAAACGGGATCAAATGGTTTTGTGTCTCTTTCCATCATTTATATTTCTTTTTTGCTTACCACCTACTAGCATGCACACTGTGGGTGTGCTGTACGCTCAATATATCTGTCAGGATGCGTTTCATGTTAAAAACGAATGGGTGATTTTGTTGATGTATCCTTTATCCCTCCCTTCATCCAACATGAAAATACGTTTGTAAAAAGCAAAATGTTTTTTTTTCGTACGCTACTACAATGATCTAAAACATGTGAAAGGAGGATGATAATCGAATGTTGGGAATCTAAAATTCTCTGGAACATATGCACAATGACAGTAAACTTTAAGTGTGCACAATGTTTTGTGTTTTTTTCATTCTTTTGCACTGTGCCGATTTAATAACAATGAAAGGGGAAACATAGTAAATTATACTTTAATACATTGTTTTTCCTTTCTTCCTGTGAAATTATATTAAGATTATTGCCTTTTAACTCATCAGGGGTTCAGATCCCTGGACTGTTGTCTAAAACTGTGCAATAAGCGTATATTTTGACGATCAACAAGTTTAATTTCAATGTAAACTAATGTGAAATTGCATATAAGAGAAAAAATGCCAATTTTAGCTAAAAGTACACATAAAAATGTGGTACGATTTCGTTGACCACACATTGTTTACTTTTCGTGTGACTGGTTACACTTGTTTTCGGTAAAGTCAAGTAGGGTGTCCCTTTTTTCCCTTCGGACATGCATGGACACGAACCGAGCTACTTGGTCATTTATTACTATCAAGTCACAACGATGTCAAGCCATTTTCAGTGAAAATGACTTGAAAACTTCACCCAAAGATAAAAGAGAGAGAATTAAATGAAGATATGTTAAGTGGACCATTACACGGTTACTTGAGCGTGACCACCCCTAAAAACGGTTCGGCGGTGATGGTAGTGGTAGCAAAGGAATGCTAATATGTTAACAAGATGATGATGACATGATATTACGTGTTTTACTAGGATAAGATGTGTGAGAGAATAAGGATGAAATTGGAGAATAGTGAGAAAAAAATGCATCACACTTTTTGAGAAAGCAGAAGGAGCTAAATGCCACAAAAATCACATAATTTATCGTGGTCCATGCTCTTTGCCCTTTTTCATCTCCATACACTGTTCACACCAATGATGATGATTACTACCATATATACCACCATACTAAAGGTTAGTTGTACTTTCTGCTAGGCTGGAGGGTTGATTCTTGTGAAAAAAGGAAAGAAAATGAGTGAGAAAAATGAGAAGAAAACAGGTGGAAAAGTCATTAACGGTTTCACACAAGTCCACCACCATCGCAATGCAATTTTACTCTCATCTCTCCTGACTTGCCTGAAGTTGAAAAACTTGGTTAAACATGCTTACTTGAACTGATGCAGGCAGATACACATGAAAATTCATTCTTACACACTTTACACAAATGGCCTGACCTAGCGAACAAACTCATACATATGGATTTAAAAAGTTTAGAGCGATGCAGGGAACGAAAGGCCAAGAAAAAGTTGTAAAACTTTTAAAAATAAAATAATAAAATAAAAATTAACAAGATAAATGTGTTTTTCACCACTATTCCTTTGAAGATGCAAAACATTTAAGTTGTACAATGTAATAAAAATGACAAGCATATTTTGCTCGCTGCATTTAAACTTGAAGTTCACAAAACTTCCCCACCACCGCACCACTTCGATATACTTGCTTTTATTAATGGAGGTTTTTATGTTTGGGAAAAAGTACATGTTTGCATGACATGGCTCATATCACATATCATCTTTCATGTGCAGTAAAATATTCCCTTAAAGGAGTTATAAAAATTTGTTAAGTGGTCTGTAATACTCAATAGGAAAATGAAAATACTTTTTGTAAAAATGTACAGCAGGAAAAAAGGAGCGTGTTATACTTTTTCAAGTCAAAGTCATTTGTCAGACGAAATGTATTTTGAGAGGAAACAAGAGAACAGGTGGATTTCTCATTTAATATCTTCATTCATTCTTTTTCGGTGATAGCGGCTTTAGGGTTCAAGAGCAAGCTTAACTTGAAGACAGTTACGCATTATTACGCAAGTTTATCTATGCTACTTACTTTTTGATACTACTACATAATAGTTATTAGTTATATGCCTACGCATTTTACTCTTACAAAAATGCATGCATGGCAATGGCACTACACTACGCACCCTTTTCAGGGTTTGGTCTAGTCATGAGTCATGAATCATATTGACATGGAGTGAAAAGGATGATTATGACAAAGCTTTAATGATGTACTGTGTGCAACGTCTTAATAAAATACGCAACTGTTTCATGTCACGGAAAATAAATGAATGCAAGCTCTACCATCTTGAAATGATCTCATAAAAATAAATGTAAACTCTTTACCAAGATCCTCTTTTATATCTTAATTGTATTGTATTGTATTTAAATTTTATTTCCTAAAAATAGACAATTTGAATCTACTCGTTTCTTCGACAAACAACCCCGGTCATCCACACTCTTCTCACCCTCACCATTTCTCACATCCGTCAGCCACCTCCCATTCCCATTCCCACCATCATTTACTCAGTCATCATCATCAGCAACAACAACAGTCCACTCATCAAACCACACTGGTCACTCCAACCTCCGTCTCACCCACGGGAAGTAGTAGCCCAGGTCCCCCTACCACCGGCAGTAATGTAAAGGACGAACCTGCACTTTCCGCCGGTGAGGAGATTGATGACAAAAACAAACAAAACAAGAAGCGTCAACGACGTCAACGGACCCACTTCACTTCCCAACAACTTCAAGAGCTCGAGGCCACTTTTGCTAGGAATCGTTATCCTGATATGAGTACAAGAGAGGAGATTGCAATGTGGACAAATCTCACTGAAGCCAGAGTTCGGGTAAGCATGAAAATACATGAGATAGAATCCCTTGAGAGAGCCACGAAAAAAAAGAATCATTTTTCTCATTTTGTCATCAGCATCAGCCATTCTCTTTTTGAGCTCAAAAGCAGCTTTGTTCAAGGCTCTCTTGGGAATTCACAGTTGAATTACAACGAGTGGATACCTAATTAGCCTGAAAAATTAGTTTCATCACCCTTTCTCCTTAGTTTGCCCCAAATGCACAATTTATCTTGCAAAACGGGAAAGTAGTCTCACTTCACCCCAAACATTAGGAGTATGTACGTACTGCTTCTTAAGCTAGGTATTTTCATTTGACAATATATTATTTTTGCTACATTTCCATTTAGGTTTGGTTTAAGAACCGAAGGGCCAAATGGAGGAAACGAGAACGTAACGCAATGAATGCAGCTGCTGCTGCTGCAGCGGCTGCAGCAGCTACAGTAGATTTTAAAAATACAATTAGCATGGCAGCTCATCATCATCACGCCGCAGCAGCGGCTGGAATACATCATCAAATTCAGAATCCTTTTAATATGTACGATGACGTGTATCCATACAATTACAACAATTGGAATAAGACCACAGCAGGTATTGGGCAAAAGACTAATAACTCTACGGCAAGTGGATTTCTCACTGGACACTGGGCGACAAATGCGGCAGCCAGTTCGGCACTCAACTGTTTTAATTCTGCAGCAACTTTAGCAGCAGCAGCGACCATTCCCACGGGTTATAATAATACTAACAACAATACAACTCCAAATTATTACGGGTAAGCTTACAATTCCTTATTTCATATGAATAATTTGTGCATTCCAAAAATTTAAGTGGCAAACTTGTTTGAGATGAATAAACGTACAATTTGATATTTTAAATTTTCAGATTTGACTTGGTATCAAAAAGTGCCCGAGTATCGTGGGGAAGTGATGCAACCACGACGCCCACTGGCTGTACTCCCTCAACACCAACCACAACAGCGTCAGCATCATCGTCAGCTTCTTCTGGCTGGCCAGATACGAACTGAACCCTTTTGTTTAAAGGAATTTATTGCTGTAGAGCTTTTTAAAGGTTAAGTAATTATAACAAGTTTAAATCATTGTTTCCCTTTTGCGGGGAGTGGGAGTACGGACGGGCAAACTTAAAATCCTACCCAATTCATTTCTCTAAGCATTCTTCTATTTTTCAAATGACAAATTAGTTGGATGAATGAATAGTTGAGCTTGGATTAATTCTAGTATGTAGCAATGTAAATATGTAATTTGTTCAAGACCAAAGATTTATAATTACTTTTCATTACGTTAGCCCGAGAAAATATTACTGTTCTTTCAAGTTGTTCATTACAGTTTGTTGATTTTGTAAAAAATTATAATATAAATAAGCCTACTTACTTTATGTTAGTACTTACAATAAGGGATTAGAGTAAATTGTGATTACATATTTAGCTATGATAATTGATATTTAATTAACTATATTAGCATTTCACCGTTAATACTATTTCGGTCATCGTATCCTAATACAGTATTTTACAAGGCAAACATTTTGGTTACACAATCGTTAATCGATTATGTTTACATAATGATGATAAAAGTAGCATGGCAGTTATCATCGCTGTCGGATGGCTATGGGGCAATGTGCAATTTACTTGGAAAACTCATAATGAAAGCTCCTGTGAAATGAAATGACGAGATTACACAATATTAGAGCACATCCTATTCTTGTTATATTTCTTTAAATATTTAAAAGTATTTTCATTGAATTTATAGATTTAAAACAACTTATTTGTATGTATTTTTGACTAACAATGCAATATAATAGAAATGAATCTCCGTTGCATTGCACAATCCCTCCTATCATCGTTCAATCTATATTTCACTAGATTACTTTACTTCTAGTAAAAGCGCAAACTGTAGAAAGATAAAATGTTTTATTGAATTCAAAATAAATTACTTTTATACAATTTAGGGATATGTAAAGAAAGTACAGAATATAAAGGGTAAACTGCTACAAATTGTAAATAAATTAACTTACATGCATATTGTGCAAAAGTACTTAATGTTATCAATCTGTAAATACTTAAAATACATAAGAAATAATATACAGTAAATTATTTAAAATTGAAACCCTATTTAATACAGGTAATACTAGAAATATTGGATACTCAAATATTTTAACTTGTCTGTACATAAAAATTAGGTATTACATACTCACGTCTAATTTTTGTGAAGCTTTGTTTTGCTACTTGTACTGCAAAAATATATCTAATTTTAAACTTAAAATCTAATCATGCATTACATTTCACAAGTGACAGCATTTTTATGGTTAATAAAAATGAAATCATATTTATAAAACATATTCATCCTTAAACTTCATACGACTCATAATTCATAATTTTTATGTTTATAATTTTGCAAGTTTGTTACGGGACTGAGAAAATACGAGAATCCAACTCCCCAAATTAAATTGTTTTGGAATTTTGCCCAGAGGAGAGGAGTAACAAACTTTTTATTTTTGATTTTAATAAAATTGTTAATTGTGCATAAAAAAATGTTTCTTTTAGGGCTACGTTCTTTCAGTATGACTCCTTATAAGGTATCCTAATTCCCTGAATTTAGAATTGTCTAATTTTTTGAGGAGTTGGATCTAACTCCTGCTTCTCAACTGCAATTACTTAATTGATTGTGCCTCGCTTTGGTAGACCTGTGATTTAAGTTTTGGTAATTATTTTAGCCTAAGAATCAGTAACCCTCTTTATATGTGCATCGAATAAACCCCAATACCTAATGATAAATTTTTCATGGCGTTTTAATTAGGCTTTTCACAAGATTCCCTCGCCTGACTCGCACGTTTACCAACGTAATAACTAGCCTTTGATTTAAATAATTAGCTTGATTTTCATTAATTGAAGAAGCCAGTTATTAGCATTTTTTAAAGTTTGGTTTTGATGAGATATAACAAGCAGTAAGAATCGAAATTTGCTAAAAGACCATAAAAATTAGATGTTAGCTGTCTTAATAACGAGCAAAACCTTCACCAAGTGTGAATACTGTGAACTAGTCCCTAACCGATATTTTTTACCGATTTAGCATGATTTTTGATTCATTCTTTTACAGTTACCTCTTAATACCATTACAGAACAGGTACTTACCAGTCCTACAACTGTTCTACCAAAACTTAATGGCTTCATTAAATTTAAGTACTTAAAACACAACACGACACAATATTTCAATTCCATTAAAAGGAAACAGCAAAAGTAAAAGCGAAAATATAGACCATTTTGCAAATACAAATCCACTTACTTGTTTACACTCCACAGGACACATATACACAACTTAATTAATTGATTTATTGAATCCAATAATGCCCATATCCATTGTTCTTAACCGTATCATATAATCATATATCATAATACTACGAATTAATCAAAAAGTAAACTGGATCTTTTCCTTTGTTTAGTGCTGGTAATGCAAAATTCGAAATGATTTTCATTGTTTGCTTGACACATGAACCCTTTCACAAATCGATTTCTCACGATGCCCCATTCGAATAAACGTATTGATTTGAACGACTAGGATAACGACGACGACTTTGAACGATAAACGTGCATAAAATGATTTGATTAATGCTTGATTTCTTTTCTGTAATCCTGATTAGTTCCTTTCTCTTAATTTTCCAATAAAATTTTATTTAACTGAACTAAATCAATGCAAATTCTAGATACCAGTCTGAAATCCCACGCTTATGCCTGAACCTGGATGACTATACCAATAGAAATATTTTGACTAATTGAAGTATGATTTTAAATGCAGTTTTTAAATAAAGTTAATTATATGTATTTCTCTAAAAATCTCTTTTTTGTGAAACTGTTTCGTCCTTCCAACTTCCAAGCATCGCTACTTACTCCAACCGTTACAAAAGTGTATATTTAACGGACGCTCCTTCTCCTATTTCTACGACAGGATATTAATACATCACAGCCATTTTTTCTATCTACGTCAATAGATCATGTTTGAAGTGAAAGTATTTTATGCTCCATTACATTTACATTGATTACATATATACTGGTATCCAGTATTCACTCACTCAACCATATTTACTTCTTAATACTATTACTGGTGTACCATTCCATGAAAGAAAGTTCATTCAACATTGCCTATCCACAAATTTTCGACACTTCCCTCTTTACTTTTACTTACTTACATTTCTACAGTAAGACCGTTATAGTTGTGAATCATACATGTAATGTATGTAGAGACATACATGACGAAAAAAACCTCTGGATGCCGAAAACTAGAGAAAGCCATCAGCCCAGCCATCACCGAACGTCAGCCTGACTTATGTAAGTAAACATCACATTATTTCGTCCTTTGAGTCTTGTCGTTACCCTCTAGCCATTCTACCAAGGTCATTTCTCTATATGCTCAATGTATTTTGTTACTTTCTTTCCAACACACTCGCAGAAAAAAAACCATGAATATTACATGGAACATTATATGCATATTATATCAAAAGCATTGTTTCCGGTGGTGGTGGTGTACAAAGAAAGAGAAATTGAAACAGAGATTGTGATATGATATCATGAGTATTGATTATCATGTCATGTCATATAAAAATGTCTATCGCCTTTCACCTGTATACAAATAAAAACCAGCCCAAATAGGAATTGAAGTGAATGGAAATAGTGAGTACATCAGGGAGAGAGTGCAATACATTAACTATACTTTACTATTGGCAAAATATAGCCAGAGAAACACACGTCTATTTTCCACTAAAGCGAATGGGTTGAGTTGTCGCTGCTGCGCTGGTAGAGTGGCTCCATTGAGTTTGAGTTCACACTGCGCTTATGGTATTCCACGATATCATATGAGAATGAGTAAGATTTCGCTTTAAACTTGGTTTTCATGAATGTACATTCTTTATAATACTTAGATATAGTACTTTGCAAACGCTGGGATAGGGAGAAAAAAACTTGTGTTTGTTGTTGTTATATCATGTCATTTAAAGAGATCCTCCAGAAAAGTTTTTATAGGGTGATATACCACCAGCAGAGCCAAAGCCAGGATCCTCTAGAGAGTTGTGTGTGTGTGCAAAAAAAAGTATAGCCTAAAAAAAGTGTCATGTGAAAGTTGTCGAGGTTCGGGGATTGAGAGGAAAAAAGAAGGACTTTTTATGTAGGGTACATTGTACTTTCACCAACACCAAACCAAACCAGAGAGACGAAAGACGATAGTAGTCAAAGTCAAAAACGCAAATCCAGAGAGCCTTAGAAAAAAGTCCGTATTTTATGTTTTCCATAAAAATTGACCAGAATATAATGAAGCGCTATGGAGCAACAGGGACATAAAAATAGTTATGTTAAAAGTAATAAAAAATAGTGTAGTAAAGTAAACCAAAGAAACTATATATTTGAAGGAGAAAAAATATAGTGTACTGACATTACAAAGAGAGAACATTGTAAGTTTTATAAAAAATAAAACTGGATCATCATAATAACCAAGAAGACATAGAGGCTAGGACAGAAGAAGATAAAAGTAGGCTGATGGGACAAACAGCTTCGTCGCCAACAAGTCTACCTCGACATACGAGCCCTTTGGGAGGACTGGATGCGACATGGGACAATTTTCTCCATGAACAAATAAGAAAGCATTCACAGACTCTGAGGCAGTTGACATTACTTACGTACGATGAGTTGCAGGATAAGATTTGTCAACTTAATGCCATGTAAGTGTCAAGGGGCGTGATAAAAAAATGTATAGGCTGTCAGAGTGTCAGTATTGGAAAGGAAATTTTTATGCAGGTTGGTAATCACTTTCTTTTCTTGGATTTTAGATCCAGTAAATATGTGGATTGTAAAGGGAAACAGCTCATGTTTGAAATCAAACCGGGAAGCGATGGGAATGTTTTGTGGAAGGGGACAGTACGGATCAAAGTCATGAAGCTGGATCCTGAGCAAGCTGGTGCTGTTGAGAAAACTCGTGAACTGAACCTGAAACAATTTTTACAGGTATTTCGAGTACAGATCCCTTCATTAAAATGAAATTTGTAATGAGAAGAAAGAAATGAAATAATAAAATTGTATTCCTTTTAGTTATACAACACATTAGAAATGATGATGGATGTGGATAAGGGCCCTGGGAGTAATAATGGCACTCCCAAAAAATTATTGAAGGCCTTGGATGGATCAGGACCTGACAGTGATGACTTTTCACATTTGGGAGCCTGTAGTTCTTCATCGTCAGAAGGTAAAGCTTGTCTGGATGATGATGCGGATGACTGTAAAAAGGGTGGTGGTGGTGGTGCTGTTGGAAATAGAAGTGGTGGTAAACCTAGTCGCCTAATTCCGCCCATTATGGATACCTCCATAATCCTGGACAATCTGGATAGTAAATTTGGGGAGGAATGTTGCATTTGCATGGAGAATAGACCGGAGGTCAGCCTACCATGCACACATCAGTACTGCCTTCCTTGCATTGAGCAATGGTAAATAAAATTTGAAACAATTCTACAAAATATTGACATTTAGTAACTTAATAAGTTATGAAATGCATGTTTTGTCCATAGGAATGTTGATCACAAGACATGTCCCATTTGCCGAGAAAAACTGGAGACCACTGATGACACATGGGTACTGGAAGAACTTCCGGATCAACAACAAGTAGACCAAGAAATTCAGAAATCCTTGTTCAACCTTATTTAAAAAATTTCAACATTACCTCGACACTTTTTATCACATACATACATACGTCACGTCACATCACTAAAGTATGCATTTTTAATGCTGTCTTATCCATTTTTTGATTTTTAGTGAGTTTCACAAAGTACCCTGATTTTTATTTTTTTGTACTACGATTTTTATAAGCAAGGCCTTTTTGACAGACGAATTGTGATTTTTATAAAACTGATCTTAAACCGTTTTATTTCCTATTGTCATTGTAAACTTGTAGAAAGGCAGTTTTAGTTTCTTGATACTCTTTGTAATGTACAGTATTTTAGTAGAAAGATAGATGAGCAAATTTGCTTCACGAAGACATAGACATCATTTTATTAATAAGAATTTTGGCAATCATAAAAGAAAACAATAATTGAAAAGTTGTCGAGTATAATTTTACTGTTTACTGTACAGTACCCCGCCGCGGACTGTTATAATTTTTTAGTATGAAAGAAAACGTCTAGTTAGTACGCTAACGCTAATTCGCTGATTTTAAATTACAAATTAGTCGAATACAATGGATTAACTGTTGCTGTTACACTATTTATGATTTCTTGTTGATTCATGTGTACGTTTATAAATCTTCATATAAAAACTTGTATACATTCCTATTC
>JAQFXM010007365.1:0-11955 GCA_034693345.1 Entomobrya multifasciata
ACAGACAGACAGACAGACAGGATAGTAATCTCATTAACTACCTCTTATGCGATTGCATCGCTTTCGGTAGTTAATAAGAGTGCGTGTGTGCGGCTGCTGCTTTCATTTATGTAAGAACGCAGTGCACATCCACAAAAACAATTGATGCGACCGAACCGAGTTGTAGTTACTGAGGCTGGCTGCAGTGGTGTGGTGTGGTGCTATATTTATATTTCAAATGTATGGCTTAGTTCAAGAGAGCAATAATAGCTATGCTAAAAGCCATTATCATATCATAAAAATATTTAGCCAAGTTCTAGTCTTTATGAAATATGAAATCAAGCACATGAGCTAAAGTAAAACAAACGGGTAAGCAAAGAAGGAGAAATAGAGGTTTGTGTTACAAGGAGAAGTTGTACTAGCAGAGATTCGTTAAATATTATATACATTGTCTCACTTCTCTTGGAAGACACTTTTTTCTGTTCATAATAATAGCAAAAGAATCTGATTTATGACATGAGCAAGCTTTGCAGCTGACAATTTTTAGGTCAAACCTCAGAAACTGTGAAGGTACACAAAGTTGGCTTGTTCCTTTTTTTACTTCAGCTTTCTTTTTACTTGTACCACTGTGAAACATTACAACAATGTAGCATCCAGGAAAAGTTACCATTTCTTCGTACTTTTTTTGAAAAGAAGAAAACAAAGTCGTCCTTTGTGGATTCTACCGGTGAATGCTCTATTCAAAAGGTTCACAAAGTTTTCAGCGAGTCTTGTCGCTGCTGTTTTATGCATACACCGAGTGTCTTGTCTAGAAGGATTCCGGTCCGATTGCTGACTTGTGTCGGTTGGCATTCCTTGGTTCAGCGAAAGGACACACAATGATAAAATAGATACAAAGAAAAACAAGGAAATTCCAAAGTAAGCCAAAAGGCAAAGAAGGCACGCACTTTGCATCCCTCAGAGAAAATTCGCCGCATGTAGAATAAAAAAAGTAACAAAAACATGAAGTTTTTTGCTAGCCATTGTTTATTGTTTACCCATCTTATGTAACGTACAATGTAGCATGGTTTGACATGCAATCAAAAGATCAACGTGCTGCAAAAAACTCGATGATGATGACGATCAGAATGAGCTTTTAGAAATCGTGTAGGAACTAATAATTGTTTTAAAACCACATGCGTTCGATGGCAGATCGTGATCGCGGTATCAGTATTTCCCCCTTCCAATAAAAACTGCAATAAAACGTATTTCCTGATGTACCTAAATAAACTTGCGGAACATTCAACCATTTTTTACTAGCACTATTAAATAACCTTGCAGAGATTTTTCTCTTAGCAAAAACGTGAGGTCTCGGTTGCCGACTTTTTTTATTTCCTCAGTGACATTGCAGAAGCAGAACAGAAAAAGGAGCGCCATGGGGCATAATGGGATATAACAATTATTTTAATGATGATGAGGAGAGGAAAAAAGAATGGGAAGATTTACAAAGTCCCGTATACTCTAGTTGGGTTTCCTTTTAATAATGGTCCCAATCTCTAACTACTTTACAGGCTAATAGGACGTCATAACCATGTTTTTTTCAAGCCTGGTTTTTTGTGAGACAACCCTTAAAAAGTTTTATAATTCACGAACACATGCTGCTTTCTTCGTCTATTAGAGTAATTTGAAACGGTCTCATGTGCATGCACTTGCCTTGGATTTGGTTTCAAAATAAACTATTTCACTTCGTGCTAGTTTTGTCTTTTCCAGCTCAGTCATTATACAAGATTAACATTAAAACAATAATTGCTGTAGTGGCATTACTGTAAGTTTTTCGTTTGCTGAACTGATTTGATGCATTGTAATTTGTAAGTAGTACATTACAACGTATTCTCGTTAGCGTAATGGAGAAAACCTCATCTTTTAAAATGGGAATATACATACTATGTAAAATATTCACTAAAACTGCATTTTGCTTTGTTGATGCACTGGTGTCACGTTTTCTTCGCCAAACAAAGCAGAGAAGTGGGTAAATGCATCAAACTTCAAAGGTGAAAACACAGGAAGTAAACCCTTTTGTGAGACCAGAAACACTTAAAATGTTGTTGTGTCACGTCCTCACGTCTACGACTCATCCTCATCGTCCGACGATAGGATTGCGTACAAATATAATAATATTTTACTCGTTTTACCCCAAACTACACATATACTTTGCTTACAAATAATGTATAAAGTATAAACTTATAAACTACACAGACGTTAGAACAAAAAAGATGTTCAGATTTACGTTTATGTTTTCCCTTAATATCCCCTTTTCCTTTAAATTCTTTACTTCAACGCACAAGGTGCTATAAAAATACTCATGCATATGTGGACTCATCACTCCTAATTCCGTCCTAAATTCATCTAAAGAACATAAACATTTTATGGAAAAAATCATTCATAATGCAACTTAGAGCTTGTTCTCATCTACCATATTCATCATAAACGTGTATAGTCCGGCAATTTAGGTTTTCTTGTTAACGGTTCAGAGAAATGAGATAGCGCTGCCAAAAAGAAAGTACAAAAACTACAAAAATGATCCGTCTTAAGGTCTCAAGAGCTGCTTGCAAGGAAAAGCGAGGTAACGGAAATGGTTATGCTTGTTCTTCCTCGTTTCTAAAATTACATGCTGCTGTTACTACTTACTACTGCATGTGTACATTTCCACTTGAACTTATTTAAACTTATACTTTCTCTTGCTTTCTCTACGCACCTCTCTTATCTATCATGAACGGCTGTTACAACTACAACACAAAGATGTTTTATTCGTTTTTCTGGTGTGCGATGTGGTATTACATGAAATGCCGACAAGAAATAAAGATCTTAGACAAACACCACAATATATCCTTTTATCACGTTTAACTAGTAATTTTGTTTCCTGTTCTGAACTCCATAGTACAACATAGCAAGGATGTGCCCATTTTGCCGCTAAGTATATTTTACTATCACGATAAAGCGGGGCTTCATTTTTATTTTTTTCAAGTTGATACGATACAAAAGTACCTACACAAGTTGCAAGAAAGAGCAAAGGTGTCTTCACGGTCTGCAAAGGGCATGATCACATCAATGGGAGAAACGAAAAACGATTTCATACTTTATAACATACAGTTGGTGATGATGGTGGTCTTGTACCAAAAATTACAGGACCATCCATCATTTCATTAATCATTTTATTCTTTCCTGTCTCTGCAGCTCATAAAACATAACTAAACACTACGGACAAAATGTTATACAGATCATAACTGTATAACATACACATACACACGTTATTCATATCATGTGATACACAGACATATAGTCTTTCCAACATTATATTTCAAAGTTATCAAAAAAATAGAACGTAACGTGTGTAACGCTTGTAGTATGTGAAAAATTTCAGAGCAACGATTAGATAAGCTACACGGAGAAGTAAAAGCAATTGCTATAATGAATATAAGGAAGTGAAGCTAAATGAAATGAAATTTGAAATGTAGCCAGTCTGATAATAGGGCGACTGTCAAACAAAAACTGATAGTTTTTATAAGTAATTGTCCAGAACGAAAAACTGGTAAAATAAAAAATTTGACGGTCAATTTTCTACAAATCACTGAAGTATTTCTAGAGATCTTATCGGTGATGATGAACGAGATTATATTCTTATTTGTTACAAAATGAATGCTTCTTTTCCAACGGTAAATGACCTAACTGTCTTTGCCTGTTGAGGACACATTTGTTTTGCAAGGAAGATGTATCATTCATTACTTGCTAGGTATCCCCTCAATTCAACGCATCTCTCGACCGGACAGAAGTAAATAGTTCTCTGTGCAACACATAATGACGATGTCTTTATCGAACTGACACATCAACACTAATCGTTGAACCGTACACGTCATTGTCCTCCACATTTTCTGTAGTCGTCGTCAGAAAAAAATGTTGACTAGCCCCAACTGAAATTTGGTAAAGTATCAGAAACAGGGAAATGTAGACAGGACAAGACAGAGACAAAACTTGTACTTCCATTCCATCCATTTGAGTTTGTGTGATAAATAGGATCAGGTCTTCAGGAGCCATAAGCCATCTCTGTCCAGTAGAAAGTTTCATGTAGACATAAATATTATTGTGAAGTCATACGTCTATGTCTTTACATTTAACATACATGTGTACTCATCCAACCAAATCCTTGCCTTTTATAATGCACATATCCACAAACTCAAAGCAAAATCTTTCCTAAACGATATATACAAAAAGGGAGAAATGAGATAATGGGTCCAATCTCTAACCTAACCTCACGCACCAACAACAAACGAGTGAAAGTGATGAATTGGGCAATTAACAAATTAGATCGGCAGTAGTTGTCTCCCGCGTTTCCTCTAAAACTTGTCATGAACAGGCAAAACCAAAATCCTTCCAGAAAAGTACAAAACCAGCCTACGCGTTAGCTATATAGTACTCATCATCATAGCCAACCAAAACCTACTCACCCTTTCATTTCCACCATTTAACACTTTATTCAGTTCTCATTATCAACAGTAGAAGAGCAGCATGAAATTTGGCAGAGTTGAAAAAGACACAAGGAAAAAGTTTCTCTTCTCCTCATTCCATTCAAGTGTTCATCTTGCTTTAGCACTCACATAGTCATACTGAACTTGGCTCTGAAATAAATGACTGGTGGTCATTTTATTTTCAAATCTGATGGAAGCAAATTATAAAGAGCTCTGCCTTTTCTAGGAATTGGAAAAACCCTGGGAAAATACTTGCAGTTTATTGAGAAGCGTTGCAAATGAGTTCCTGGAAGTTTTCAAATATAAAGTAAAAAATTCTATCACTGATTCTGATTGATTTGATCAAGTTTCTGGTAAGACAGTGTGGCGTGATTTATTAAAATTAAGTTTCAAAAGTATATATACCTTAAATGAACATGGGGATTCCACTAGATTAAGTAACCTCATTTTATAATTCATAACGAATTTTTAAAATGTACGAAGTTTCCAATCAAATCTAGTTCAGTTCTACAATTCATATTTTTCCTTCCTAAGCCTTAAACTATACCTGAAATACAAACCTGATATTTTATCTTGCCTTAAATCATATAACCTTAATTCAATATTTCAATATAAGTCATGATTTTAGCATATGAAGAACGAGCATTCTTAGAATCGAATATAGCGTGCGATAAAACCGATATAAAATGGAAATCTCCTCATCAAATCATTCAAAATCTTTTTTTTGTGAATACTGCTAACGGACTGCAATTGGTTCTATTGACAAAACGATAGAATTATGCATACAACTCCTATGTTTTTTTCTTTTCGTGAAATACCAACGATTCAACATTCAATCAGTTTACTTGCCTTTGAATATGCACTATAAAATTAATACAATAGCAAAAGGTAAAACGAAACGATATGAGTTTTTCCAATGTAGCTTACCTTTTTCTGACTTTCGGTAATTGAGCAAAAGGATTTGGAAGAGGTAGCACAAGGAACGCTATTGCTACTTTGAAGTAACTGGGTTGAAGTAGAGCATGAGGAAGCACCACCAATGCCGGTGACGGAGGAAGGAGCAGGTAAAATTACATTTACGTCTGAAGAAAGATCTTTACAACTGGAGCTGCGGAGATAGGTTGGACCTTTTTGACTAGATAGTATTCCCAACGGAATAGATTTCTGCAAGAAGAAAAAAAGGTTCACATGATCACATGCAGTCGCATGATAGCATGATGTATGGTAATTGTAAGTTTGATGCAATTCATAGTATAATCCACTAAACGTGCTAGCGAATAGATGTAAAAAACGCAGAAAACTGTGTATATATCCCTACAATGAAAAATTGCATGAATGGTTGGTAAAGGGTTTTTCTCCGGTCTAGTATCGTTTATTCTTCACATACAACAATCTTTGATTCGCAAAAAGGTAAAAGAATAAAGCATATAAAGTGGAACCCTAATATACTGACACAATACTTTATCTCGTAGAATTTTTACCTGCATTCCATTCAAAACATGGATTCAGTACATTGAGCGCCTAAAATTTGGGATTGAATGAATTATACGCTTTGCAGATAGCAAGAGTGCTTCATGAACGGTTTTCTTTCTTTTTGGAATATATCATCAATATCATCATGTTATAAAAATGAGTAGATAAAAAAGTACGTATAATCCGAGGGAATATTGGAGAGAAAGAGAAATTGAGAAAGAGAGCAATTTCTGATCACTTACTTCATGAACGACTGATGATGATGCTCCTGTCACTGAATGATATTTGAGTTGAGCTGAAGCAGAGTTGTCCCCAACTGCTGGTTCGTTAGTCATGGGTGGAGGAGGACATATTGCATTAGCTACTATATTGGGGCTTAGTGGAGAAGATGGAGGAGGGGGATGAGAAATCACATCAAATGTCACTGAAAGATGATGAGCATGTTCTTCCGACTGAGAGGAAGACGCATCAGTCGGTAAATGTATCCCATTCTTTTCCATGTCAATAGAATAGTGAACATTTTTCTGAATTGTGGCATTGCTTGAATGATACTTTGACTGTTGCCCATTATCCAGCCTAGATGAAATGAAAGTTCCGCCTTTACCATTTTGGTCCTCCTGATCGGCGGCGGGTTGTTGAAGATGGCACCGACATTCATATTCTTCACTTTCTCCTGATTCTTCGTCAATGTTGATAAATCTACTGGTACTTGCCCTTTCCAATATTTTTGATTGTGTGATAATGGAAGAGGAAGTAGGTGCAAGAGTTGTAGTAACAGAAACAGTTGTTGATGCAAAAGGTCCAAACTTTCTTTGCGATGAGGGTCCCTCGTGAAATGAAATATCGCCGTTTGCTTTCTTGTAAACTGATGATGAATCAGAAGAGTTTGCTTCCTCTTGGCCAGAGTTGCCCACCAATAATGTGGGCACATCATTAAAAGTAACAAAATTACCAGTGGTGGTGGTATTGGAAGAATTAGAATTACTTGTAGTAGTGGCAGTTGTTGGAAGTTCTCTTGATATGTTTGTAGCTTTTCTGCGAGCCATTTCTTGTTGAAATTTTTTAAACCCTTTGAGACCAGCATACTTTGGTTTGAGTGTTCCTGTTGTGTTTCCTGATGAGTCTTGATTTTTTCTAAGGCTGATTGATGAACAGCCTTCAGCTTCGTCATTATTGTCCATGACGGCCTTTCTCGACCGTACTCACTAATTGTCACGATAGCTAAGCACATCACCCACGTTAAACTTTAGAATAAAGGCGAAAATATTGAAAGAACTCGTCATTACTGATACCAAATAACACTTTCATGTGGAAAAATAAAATTTTATAATTGTACATAGATTTCCACTTTTATTGCTCAATTTATAAGAAACGCAATGGAATAGCTTTTTAATTATTTTATTGTGAAAATCGTACGTTACGTTAACGTTAGCGGCTCTACGACAAACAAACAAGTTGTTTGAAACAACTCAAACTGTCAACTTGATTTTTACAAGGCCATTCAAGTGATAATTGAAAGAGAAAAGTTGTGTCACTTAAAATGAATAGTTATTAATCATCTTGTTTTTCAAAGATGACAAATGTTTCACTTTCCCTAAACTTAAGTTAAGAACAACAGCTTGTGTAGATTGGACAAAGGAAACATTTTCTGACACGATATGCCATTCATTAAATCAATCTGACACTTGAGAATTGCTTGTGTAACACCAGCCATGTAATACGAGCCTAAAAGTCGTACACACACACAGCTATCATGAATGAATGAGCTCGTTGTGGGAGACAACAGTGAGAGCTCTATATATGCCACTTAAGTAGTAATAAGTAGTAATAAAACTGATTTCGGAGGAGAGATCAACTTTCACTCTGTGACAGTCTAACACAAATAAAATGAACTTTTCTCCTGTTACCCTCTTGTTCATAAAATAACAAATGTGATGCTTCTTTCTGGTTTTACAAGCTTTCTCCTTGTTTGAGAATGCTTGACTTTCCTCGTTACTCAGAGAGAGAGTGTGTGTTTGTCTGTGGCACTATAAATTTGTGCACACAGCTCTTGCTCAAGCCCTTTCCTTCAGCGTAGTGTATGCGAGGAACTCACAGTCACCCTATTTTTCTCTCAGCTCCTTTCCAACTCAAGCCTTTTTTTAGTTTTCTCCAGTTTTCTGCTGTCTGCAAGTTGGATGAAAACTAAGGTCTTTGCCAGTCTTTGCTGTCGCCCTTTATAGGAATTTGGAAAGCACTGTTTTGCATGAGTTTTGGCTTGTTTTCCTTTGCCAAACCAGAGAAATATAGCAAGACTGATTCATTTCATAAAGCAACGGGGAGCACCCTTGTTTTCTTAACTAAAGTTCAAGTATGCTTTGTATAGTGATTTGATATTGTGCCCAGGTTAGTATAAACAAAACTCATACATATTCACGTTGACAGCTATTGTCCTGCTCAACTGTATTTGAGTTTTTCCTCATTCATGATATAGCGTTTTGTTTTAAATTTTTAGCCAAAATTTTGATGTGCTTGATTAGATTAATTCTAAGAAATATTTATTTATATAAGCACCCCATATCCTCAGTTCATAAAAGTGAACTACCAATTTTGGCGACGCGACGCGGCGTGTGACCCCTTCGGCGATTTCATTGTGTTCCGTCATTCAGTACTGTTACTCATGAATATATACGACCTCAGAGTGGCTAGTTTTTCCATTATCAAAAACATAATTTGTTACGAATTAAAGCGAATTATGGAGTACGTTTAAATCTCTAGGATCCAACCATCCTTCCCCTGCACGTACATGTGGCATAATTACAAAAATACATAAAAATATCGTTACATATTGTCACAATTTTAGTTTTTAGTTCTTCAAAAAAATAAATGTTGCGTTATAATTACTAAAAGGGGAAAGTCTTATAAAGGAATGCTCATTCGTGCAAATTGTGCTGATTTTTTTCAAATAATATTTTGTTCCTCAGTATTGGAACTGTATTATCGATTTGAAAATGCATGAAATATAATAATATCACCGAACCAGTGCCGCCAGCGGTAAGTGAAAAGCCACCCGTAACTGTAATGGGGCCCGCTAAAATGGGATATGATTAGAATTTGGAGTTTAAAATGTTAAGCTAGATATACAGTCGAGCATGAAGTGAGGCGTGGGGTTTACCATGGATTTAGTGTATGGTATAAAACACTGGAAAGAAGGTACGGGTTTTGCATCAAGTGTATTCTGGGGTTTACCACAGAGTAGGGTCTAGGATAAATGCCTTCATACCCTTTAACCAACATGAAAGTTTTGCTAACACCTCTCATTTGCTAACATCCTTCATGCCAACAGTCCAGTTTGCTAACAGTTCAAGACGACGCAAGGCCACAATCCTATTCAGGCATGAGGGTTAAATGCGTAATCTCATAACCTAATCTTCTTCTTGACCCACCCTAACTTTCTACAACTCAATACTGTCATCCTTGTAAAATCTTTTCTAACTTAACCTAACATAATGACAACTATACACTCATCCATGTAATACCTAACCTAACTAATCAAATCCAACATGGATGTCTAAACTACCTAACCTAACTAATCAAATCCAACATTGATGTGTAACCTAACCTAACTAATCAAATCCAACCTTGATGTGTAACCTAACATAACTAATCAAATCCAACATTGATGTGTAACCTAACCTAACTTAGCCTAAATAATTACGACCCATAGCTTTGATTTATAGCCTAACTAAACCGAAGCTAACAAATGAAAACCCAATAGTGTTGGCGAAAACTTTTCAAGTTGCAATGGGGCAGTGGGGTCTAGCGGCTAAAGGCCCCGACTTGGGTGAAGGGCATGGGGAGGTGTACGGCTTCGATTCCAGGTGGGGGCAGGAGTTTTTCGAAGGTGTAGCCTATCACTCAAGGCCTGTCGGGCAGTCAAGAGGGGGAAAGAGATATAGACCGACCTCTGGCCACAAAATAGGTACAGTGGGTGAATGGTCCCACCCCAGAAACGGAGCGGCAGTAATGCCAAAATGTGTATCCTCTCTGACTGCCACTTGGCCATATTTAAGTAGTAGTTTAGAGATATGGATCAACCATACTCTGTAAGTCGATCCCTAGGAACCTGTGGTAATGGATAATTAGGGTAAAGTCTACAAGTATGTGCCAGATCTGCAGTAAAGAAGCAAAAAAATGTTTGGAAACTTCACGTTAATAAATTGGACTTTCGGGAAGTTGGATGTTAGCCGTCCGTGTTGCCAAGCCGGAATGTCGGGTTTAGAATAATAGATTTTGGAAATGTGTAGTGTAGCGTGGGATTTGGAAAAGTGTGGCGTATTCTTAGGGTAAAGGATAAATTCTATTGATCCAGCATGGTTTTTAGGAATTTATCTACAGATTACGCATGAGCTTGTAAGGATTCAGCATGAGTTTCTACGGATTTAGTATGGCTTTCTAAGGATTAAGCATGGGTTTCTATGGATTTCGTATGGCTTTCTACGGATTAAATATGGGTTTCTACGGATTTAGTGCATAAAGTGTAGTGCCACCAGCGTTTATTGATAAGTAAAACGTAACTGTTAAGAGGCCTGTAAATTTGATGGGATATAATCAAGATTTGGGGTTAAAAAAGGTTTAGCTAGAAATAGGGTAGAGCATGAAGTGAGGCATGGGGTTCACCATGGATTGTAGTTTATAGTGTAGAATACTGGAGTGAAGCTGCGGGTGTGCATCAAATTTAATTTGGGGTTTGTCGTAGAGTGGTGTCTAATAAACTTGCCAACAGGGCGATTCGCTAACGTGATGTTTTTGGTAACATCTCAACGTGCTAATATCCATCTTGCCTACAGTCGAATTTGCTAACAGTTCAAAATGCCACAACCTGATTCCAGCATCATGGTCAAATGCGTAGTCCCATAAACTCGTGTTCTTCTTAATCCACCCTAACTAATTACAACTCAACACTATCATCCACGAATAATCTTATCTTACTTAACTCACTAACTACAACCTTGCACTCACCCATGTATTACCTAACCTATTTAAATCCAACAGTATGTTCGATGTGTAACCTAACCTAACGAATTACGACCCAACACAGTGATCGATGTGTAACCTAACCCTACCTAAAACTGCAAACTTTTCAAGTTGCAGTGTCGGCAAATTGAACGTTAGTAGGTTGGACTGTGGGCAACTTCGATGCTAGCAAGTTGGACTGTTCATCAGTTAGTACGTTAGCGTCAGAGCTGACAAGCTGGAATGTCAAGTTTAGAACAGTGGAGTGTAGGTTGAGGTGTGGAAAAGTTTAATGTTTTGTGGGATTTGAAAATGCGTAGTTTAGCGCGGCATATAGAAAAGTGTTGTGCAGCTTGAGGTTTGGAAATGTGTGGTGTAGAGCAGGATATGGCAAACTGTGGTGTAGCGTGGGATTTGGAAAAGTGTTGTGTATAACGACGTTTAGAAAGGTTTCTAGGGATGTAGCATGGTTTCCTAGGGATTTACATGTTTTAACGGGATTTATCTTTTTTAGTGATTTAATCATAGTGTTCTAAGGATTTAGCATGTTTTCTAGGAATTTAGCATGTGTTTCTAGGGATTAAGCATGTTTCTCTTGGGGCTTAGCATGGTTTTTTGGGGTTGACTATGGTTTTGTTTGGGTTGAGCATGGTTTCTTTGCAGTTTAATATGGTGTTGTTGGGAATTAGCGTGGTGTTGTTGGGGTTTAGTATGGTGTTGTTTGGGTCTAGCTTGGTGTAGTTGGGGTTTAGCATTGGGGTTTAGCATAATTCTCTTGGGGATTAGCTTGGTTTTCTTGGGGTTTAGCATGTTTCTGTTGTGGTTTAGCATGTTTCTGTTGTGGTTTAGCATGTTTCGATTGGGGTTTAGCATTGGGTTTTAACATTGGGTTTAGCATTGGGTTTTAACATGGGGTTTAGCATTGGGTGTTAACATGGGGTTTAGCATTGGGTTTTAACATGGGGTTTAGCATTGGGTTTTAACATGGGGTTTAGCATTGGGTTTT
>JAQFXM010007366.1:0-11948 GCA_034693345.1 Entomobrya multifasciata
TATTTATGCTACCTGGTAGCGTATTTATGCTACCATTGTAGCGTATTTGTGCTACCACAAGGTAGCGTATTTGCGCTACCATGGTAGCGTATTTGCGCTACCATGGTAGCGTAAATACACTACTGATCCTCTACTGACTACCGTGTTCTCGTTTGGACTTGTTCTTCGTAAGTTTTGTCAAATCTTTAAAAATATAGTTAAAAAGCCTTTCCCAGGTAAAAATTCTATTATAAGCTAGTACTATAAATTAACATACTTCTTATATCAGCGTTAGGTCAAAATGTACCTAAAATTCAACATTTGGAGCTGTCTTAGAAAGTTCAAATAGACTTGGGACTGACCAAGATAGAACGTTGTATCAAACGTTTGTTGAAATATTGTCGACGACATATGTCTACATTGTCGTCGGCATTGTCGTCGTCATTATGTCTACGGAAATTTCTCATATGTCTACAAAATAAACTAATTATTAGTATTCGGTAACTAATCTGGCAGCAAACAAAAAATATTCAAAACTTAAATGCCGGATTTGCTTGATAGCTTTCCACAACTTGAGATTTTCAAATGTTCAACTGGTTTTACGGAACTGTAAAATAATAGCTGGAAAATTAGAAGATTAGAACATTGGCGAAATGTCTAAGCATTAATTTAAAAAGAGCTTGGAAGTATTTCATTAGTTCATAAAATAACTGTTCCACTGAACCTATATGAATATGGTCGTGTATGAATTGACTTTCCGCGTAAAATCCTAGAAGCATTTTTATATAGTTTTATATTCTTTTAAATATTGGTTTGTTGATACTTTAATTCAAACATTTTATCGGAAAAATTATAAATAGTTACAGCACACACACCTCCTTTGTGTAAAATAAAGAATCACCATCAAATTTGCAAGTAAATATCAAAAAATAATAAAATATTATAAATTTCCAAATCATATAATGTAATTTATTTTAAACCGTACAGTTCATTAAATAAGATATTTAGTTATGAGTTGCCAACATTTTAATTCAGTTATGTATACATTTCCGAATACTTAGTAAAATTCAAAGATTTGAAACTTTAGTTTAGTATTATGTTATAATAACCAGTATGGCTTTTATATTCAATTATAAAAAAGAACATTGTATAAAGACGATTTATATTGCATGTCATTTTGGGTAGACACTATATATATTCCAAAATACATGACATATCAAAGCTCATTTAAAATTCCACACAGTGTAAGTAAAACAAAAAAAGTTTGCAAAGAACTATTCACTCTGAATACTTTGTTGAAATCCCATCAACGTATTAAGGGTAGTTACGAAATTTGTTTTCAGTATGTGGTAGAGAGTTGTCCACTTTAATTATTTATTTGAAGTGATGTTCTAATACATTAGCTTTTTTTAAATAAACAATTACTTTGGACAACTTTTTATGGAATGTCGTAGCAGAAAAGTAAGGCAAGTACCACAAATATTTCATTCCATCTCATCGCTAGCAGAAGTTTGGTTCTTCAGCAATGCTTATGACGCAAAACAAAGTTGTTTATCCAAACGTATACCTTGCTTTAGCCTTATACCTAGTATTGAGATTCATAATTGTGTACCTCTTGCATTTTAGCTTAATTAACTTCGTAGTGACACAAAAATTTTACCTTTTAGTTTGCCACATTTTAAGTAATTATCTAATGTTTTAAGCTTTCTACTATAAACTTGGTTGAGGCATTAGCCGACGTTCAAGCATTGCCAAACTTTCATTGGATTTATATAATCAAAACAATTTGTAGATAGACAACTTTGAAACATCAGTATTGTTTTTAAAAATCCGAGTTATTGTTACCGTAAAAATTGTGGCTTTCATGAAATTATTCTATTGAAAATTCTCCCAAGACTCACAAATAGAGAAACTGAAATGGCTTTTAAGATATTCAGTATTTCCGTTATTTTTATGGTTTCAAATAATGTGTTTGTCAATACATTACACTTTCAGCCATACTTACCTTTTACAAGCAACAACAATTTTTTGATAAATATTATCTTGTCCTCACCTCAACAGATTATTCCACTTTCATTCAACAGTGAAATTGGAACCCTGATGAACACGTATACCATTCACGATGTCTTTCACCTTAGATTATATATTTCTGACGCATTTCTCGAGAATCACAGCAATTTCTTCACTATTAAAACGGGATACTTTAGGCTTTCCCCAAAACATGCAAACGGTGAAATAGTTTTCCTTTTGCTCACAAACGACAATTTATACCAAACTGTAATCGCCATCAAAAACTCGGGTTATAGCCATTCAGACCGAGTAATATTTTTTACTCAAGTATCTAAGCTAAATGAAAACAATCTTTTTTCCCTCAGTCAGTTCTTCAAATCTTTACCACGATATGATGTAACGCCATTTCATGCTGGCCTGGTTTTTTACACTAAAGCTGAGAAAAACTTAGTTTACATCTTATGTTATTTTTGTAGTTCTATATTTGCCGAGTTAATTCCGTTTAACCTTCATTCCTATGAACAGATTTATGACGCAGCTGGTCAACTAAATTCAAATGGTCACGGTCGAACAGTGTTCGTAAATTTTCCCCTTAAATATTTGTTAAATTTTATTCCTGTTGAGTTTTACCCAAACGAATCTTGTTTTAATGGCTTTAGTTCTCACAAAAATGGCTTAGAAAACCTTATAAGTGCTTTATCTTTATGTGATCGTAAACGTATAATTATTTTGTCAACTATGCAGGGAGCGTTGAATATAACATTAAATGTATTTGGTAGCCCAAACTCACATGAAAGTAAATGGCATCTCCAGTATTATTTTACCCAATCTGATCTTTTACATGTGGATTCCCCAAATGTTGCAAATAATCGTGGGTATTACTTTGTCAATGTGGAAATTGCAAGGCGCGCTACAACATTTGTAGCGTGTGTTTACTCCAACCAATATACAAGCTACGACCTCACCAACTTTACAATCATTGATTGGAAAGTGTGGTGTGCTGTAGCAGTAACATGCTTAGTTCTTTCGTTTATTGCAAAAAGCATTTTAATAGGAATTTCGGTACTTGGAGTATGGATATGCACCGAAATTAATTTAAGCAATGTCGACAGACGCATTCTAGCGTCTTTTCTTGTTCCTGTCACATTTCTCGGATTTGTTCACCAGAGCTATATTACATCTGATAGTACACGAATTCAAGGTATTCCAAATAGTTTGTCGTTTGGGATAGAAAACGGATACAAAGCTTGGGTACCCAACAAAGATCTAATTTTGTGGGTTGCAAAAACCTTTGCGCCTCAAAATGTTATTGACATACTTTTAAAAAGCTACAACGGACAAACGTTCGAAGCTGTTGCTACATCAGAGCAAGTTCCAATTGCCAATTTAAGCTACATGGTAGAGTTCATGGCACAGAAGAAAATTCTAAGTTATGGAGCAGTCCTTGAGGAATATTTGTTCTTTACTAACTTTGTCAAGGAAAACCAAATATTAGTAGATAATACATATGTATGCGTCACAGTTGATTATGATGGATACAAAACTTTTCAGTTATGGATCTTTCGATTTTCTGGGTACATGTCAGCAAGAACAAGCCACGTGTTTAGAACGTGGCTTGAAACGGGAGAGTATCAGAAAATAGACAGGCTTTCTGACTTTTTGTATTCGCGACATAAAAATTTGCGGTACTCTGATGTAGTTAATCTTGATAAGTTCGCACCTCCACAACCAATCGACTCAAAATCTATTGTAGGTTTATCATGCTTTGGAATGATTGGTGTGAATTGTGTACTACTTGGAATTGGGTTGCTTTATAGGTCAATTTTGTTAATCAAGTTATGTTTGTCCAAGCTGAGCTATAACATTAAGAAAATGTGTACCAAGATGTTAAAACGAGCTTATAAATAATATATTTAGATGTGTAAAAGTCTATTAGTCAGCAAAGTACCCAACTACATCCGATGTTTATTGTTACTATGGAACTAGATAGATAGTTTAATTTAGAAATTCCATGGATTATATAGTACAGAATCTGCCAATCAACTGGCAGTAATCATCCAATACCTCCAGAAATAACACCATTGAAGTTTATATAATTTACAACGAACATATTGTAATTGTCGGCTTGATCGCTTTTTACTCAATTAGCAGAGAACTTGATACAACAAATACTTGGAGCAATTTTTTATACAAATAGTCTGAGATTTTTGACTTATATTTTGTAATTTGGTCCCTCCATAAATGAAACTTAAAACTTTGGATATACTCAGACCCATGGCAAAAAACAAGATGCATTTTAAACATTTATAATAGGTTATAACAAGAGAACAAGATGACAAATATACCTCTCATTAGAGTATTCTATTAAATGGTATTCAAACACTGCGTTGAAGGGCTTTATACTGTTTGATCCAAAATATAGAACAAGAATAAATTAATTGCATAAACCAAAGCAATTATCAAATATTAATAGTTGAAAAAGATTTGAATTTATTTAAATCCAAACAATATAAAGAAAATTAATAGTTAGATTGTTGTAGTCAAATATTGCTTTATATTAGCTGTATTAGTTATAACGAAACCAAAATCATTAAAAACAATATTGTCGAAAGCGTCCAATATTTGTATACTTATTGAGGCGTATCTTATTCATTCGTTTTCATGTAATAAATCATTAAATGGATAAACTAAATTAAAAACGGATTACTTACGATTTTTCACAATCAAAAGCCCGTAAACAAGGAAAACTTGAACTAAAAATACAAGCGCAAACCTAGCAAACTTTCCCAAGACGAAAACTCGGATGATACTAGGATGTCAGATGTCAGACCAACTGTTTAGTTATCTGTATCCAGTTCACGATCGTTTTTCACGTTCACATCAACCACTAAAATTTAGTAAAAAACACTAGACGTGATTATTATACTATTTTGACTCTAACATCAGAACATACGTAAATAAAACATTCTTGTATTTTGAATGATGTTATCAAAGAAGTCAATTTATGTCTGATCCTTTGACCCATAATAAAAACTGAAATATTTAAATAAATTCATTTTCCTTAACATACTCGTTATTTTATACAGACGTCATGTATTTTGTCATGGTTAACGTTTGCTATTGCATGCATACTTGACGTTACATATACTTTAAACAAAAACCCGGTTATGAAACATATATTTAGTCAATTTAATTAAAAACTTCACTACTTAACCATGTTTAGTAAATACATAAATGCGTGAACCACCAACCAATATCATCAGTCTTAAAACTGCTACGTTTCCAAGCTGGCATCCTAAAAAGTCTCTTTAAACTTCAATTAATTTTTTTTTATTAAAATCAAATAATTTCAGTTGTGAAAATGCGAATTGTTGTCTTGAGCCTTTGTGCGCTATTCATTGTAAATGGAAACTCAATAAGCATTCAATTCTTTGAAGATGAACATCTGACGAGTAAGATATTTAAAAAAGTATTTAAGTCAATATTAAAATAGAAATTAATTTTTTTGAAATTGCAATAAAGATTTTATTCTGGAAAGTAACTCAACTGCTGGTTGTAACAACATTTGGTACAATGGGATGGATTTTGTGGAAGCTTTCCTGAAAACGGACACTTGTCTAATGGTTTATAAGGATCCAAACTGCCAATCAAAAACTAGTGAAAAAATTCTACCAGAAATGGACAGGTTGGTAAAAATATATGTAAATTAATATACTACATCAAATTTTATGGACACAAAAAAGGAGCTGACTTCTTCTTAGCATACATTGTTCTGAATCAAATGTATGGAATCCAAATTAATGATACGGCTATTCCTTAACTGTCGAACTACTTGTAAAAGACCAGTTCATAGTATAATTTGTTTAGTAAAACTTTAATAAATAGTTGACATATTAGCTATGTTTATATTACAGAGATGTTCCTTTCCGGGTCGAATCATTTCACATTTGTAATATTAACGAAGGAGGCTCCAGACTCACTATTGACATTACCGAGTATTACGACAAAGTTATTGTACCAAATGTAATACAAAGATTTAGAAATGTTTGTTCTTGCGTTAATGTTCCTAATAACATCCTCCAATTGGAAATGTGGTCGATTAACAATCATGGAAATGAAATTATGGCATACTTTGAGCCGGATTGCAAGCAATCCAAAAGCACTCCTCAAATTATTGCAGCAGGAAATAATCGACATTCAAGAATTCTTCCAACGTTTGGAAACTCAAAAGTTCAATCATTTGGTCCAATCCGAACTTCGTTGTATTTTACAACATCTTGTAATCCGGATCTTGTTCTAAAGGACCAATACATACAAGATTTAAACAGACTCGCTGAAGCAGACGAGCGATTTGGAATGGGTGGGCAAATCAGGATCGGTAATTCGACAGAAGTAAATGGTCGAGCTCAAATCGAGTTCTATGCTCGTACAAAGTTTAAAGGTATAATACTTGCAGAAATAAATACACAGCAAAATTATAAAACTTTTTATAAAATAATTGATACTTATATTAAAATATTTTAGAGTTTCTTTTGAAAAGTGAAGCTACCGAGCCATGCAACAATTTACCACAACCAAATGATCCAGATTGGGTGACTAATAAAATAGAATCAATTAAAACGAATAAGTGTGTCATTTGTTACACGAACAATGACTGCAAAGGAGAAAGTGTGAAAATAGAATCTCCCGGAATTCCCGATATGACAACAATATTTCAATTTGTCAAGGGCACAGAAACGAGATCATTTCATCTTTGTAATAATATTGTAGGAGGCTTGCATCTAAACGTTGATATAACAGAAGGTGTCGACATGCTAGATTTATCTTCCGCCCCACGCGTGCTGCAAAGTTATCGAGATATTTGCTCTTGTCAAAAAATTCCTCAATTTATACTGAAAAAGCTGAAATGGTCGATTAGTAATTATGCAAATTCTATGATTGTATATTTTGAACCTAGTTGCAAAACAGATGCTCTCAAGCCACTTTGGATTCCTGCAGGCCATTCAAAGTATTCGGCTGGTGTTGGGCATTACGGTCAAACAGAATACTTAACAGGTATTATTTATAGAGTTCAATCATTCGGACCAGATTTTAGAGCCCAAAACTTTAAAACGCACTGCATCAAACTTGACTCCGTTATTGTAAAATTTGAAATATTAGAACCAGATGATGGTATTTCAACTGAACAAAATATGGAAATGACTGCATCTAAAACTGTATTTCGAAATAATAGTCCGGCGCAATTATCGCAGACATATTCTGCATCGACAGAAGTTCACGAATCTTTTGATGTCGAAATTGGGAGTGGTTTGAGTGACATGAATAGTGTACAGGTTGACACAACTCTTGATATTGAAACGAAGAAGGGTAGTTTGAGTTCTACTACTCATAGTACAGGAAGTAGTCAAGGATGGTCGAAAAGCCATACAAAAAGCACAAATGAAACTAAGACATGGAATGCAGGCGGTAGAGCTTCTCTCAATTGGGGATTTTTTAAAATTGGTGGTGGTGGCGGAGTTAAAAAAACAACTAGTGAAGGCAACCAGCAGACAAATACAGTCTCTGGAAGCAATAGTCAGGGTTTTAAAAGTTCAAATTCAGTACTTCAGGAGGATAAAATTAAAAAAGGGTTAAGAAATGCTTATGAAACTTCAGCAACTAAAAGTACATCGAGCAGTTTCAGAAAAACCGAGGGGAAAAATAAAAAGTTTGAGATTACTCAGCAAATTACTGTGCCACCTTGTTCAGAGCACGTCGTCAGTGGTTATGTTAAAGTAGTTACAAATAAGCATGTTGAATATCGAGCGCTTACAAAAATCAGTGGGGAAATTGGGGGCGAAAAAATGATATCAGCACAGGTGCGGAAATTTATGGACTCAAAATTGGAATATGTTGAAGATTTTGATGATAATACAGTTTTGGCATATTCGATGGGAAGCTTTAGAGCGGAATATGGGATTTCGGCTTTTATAAGTGCAGATGGAAGTACTCTTCATGACTGTGTAAAGAATTGCTAAATAATTTAATGTGATTTGGATTTTTTGAATGATTCCCATAAAATTATATTAAATTTATAGATGGAAAAAATATCTGGTCGTGAAAAAAATTGCCCAAAATGTGATTGCTCTACTGGTACTGCTACTAAGACAACAGCTACATCGCTGGCTCATCCCTTTATGGCTTATGCAGGAATGTTTTAATGTGTTTACTCTTTTACTATCAATTGCGTGAAAATATGTCGAAGTAATTTTGTCTAAATAAATGTACCTGATACCAAATTGTTAATAAATTGCAGAGTTTACCAAAATCCTTCTTTCAAGATTTGATTTGCTTCCTTTCTTATATTTAAAACCAAATGTTTAATATTAAATTAAAATGTAACTTGTAGTGTACTCTAAATGAAATATTTAACTAGTGACAATAATTTTATTGACAAAAAGGGTCCAAATTGTGGAGGAAATGTCCCTAAGCAAAAATATGCAGTTCAATAATTTGTCAGTTTTCACTATATTAATCATTATTGTTTATTACAAACAATACAATTTCATGCCGTACGAATTTAAAATACGTTTTAATTCAGCTGCGAAATATGCGTTTATTTCACTTATGTAATGATTTAAGTCCATAAACTGTTTAGTGGTTTTGGTTGTTGTAAACATTTGTTTTGTAAATTAGATTGAAACGGAAATTAATAATGATCTTGTTTTCACTTCATTTTGCGTTTATTGTGGAAAAGAACTGAGACCAATTTGAGGTATGTTTGTGTTTGTCAGTCTGCACAGAAAAGGTTTTTACCATTTTATTTTGAACAAGTCAAATTTATACATATTCTGTATAATTTTACACAATTACTTTTAAATCATTCTTTGAAATCATCTCATTGATTTTTTATTTAAGCTTTATCAAAGATTAAAAAGTTGACATCTATAATAGTTTTAAATGACTACATTCAAGAAAAAAACTATCGACATTTTATGAGGAAATTATTTATATTTGAAATTCATGTGTGGTTAATTACTCATATCACACAGCGACCTGTCAAATCTTAATCTTACTCTCTTCCCCCAACACTCCCTCCGCCTTTTAAACACCAAGTCCATTGTCAAATACTTCAAATACCAAATTGTCCTGCGGTGCGAAATTCTCCATTGTTCCTCGAATATGTTGGCACTCTATAATGAAGTTCTACCGGACCTAGCCTCCTCCACCAACGCCATCCCCTAGACAAGACAAGTCAGAAATACGAACGAATAAAACTCCGCAAACCAAGAAAGCGTTACACTTTTGTGGAAATCCTTTTAGAAACCAGATCGAATCGCCTGGAAACATTTGACCAGGCACTAGATGGAACCAAATTGCAGTTGGTTGTCAGGTTGAATCTTTCCGAAAACACAACTAATGTAATTATATGAAAATCAGATAAAAATATTATTGATGACTTGAATAATTTAATTCCTAAAATTTACGGACAGAAAGCCTTGTATAATTGCAAAAATAGCATGTCTTTTTCCTAAAAACTGAAATTGGGTTATTCGTAGTGGGTGATCATTTGTTGTTAGCACATATTTTTTATTTAATAAGTTATATCGTACTATAAGACTGTTTTACCACAAAAACTTAGTAACATCCTAACATGATGTACACGTGTACAAATTCAGTTTTTAAGATAAGTCAGTTTTAGTTCTAAACCCTTTGGTATGGCCGTATTAAAACCAATCGATCTTCCATTATAGGTTTAGGTGTTTTGGGTGCAGGTTCTATCAAAAAGTTATGTATCATATGAGCTATTGCAGTTTTAGTTTCAATTAATGCAAAACGCATTCCTAAAACTTAAATAATAATCAGTGACCAAAAACAAAAAGTTTACTAACACTTTATTGTGTAAAATACAAAAAAGTAAACTTTCATACCGACACAACCTCTCCGTCCACTTCCAAAGGCTAAGTAAGAGTACTTATTTCGATTAGCCTTTTTCTCCACACTAAAATGTCCTGGGTCGAATTTGTCTGGATTTTCAAAAAACTCTTTAGTATTATGAATAGAGTGTACTGGAATAGCAATACAAGTTCCTTTTGGAATCACCACACCTAATTCGGGATCTCTATACTCCTTAACACATACTCGTTCTAATCTTTCATCGCCAGGAAACAACCTTAAAGTTTCTAAAATTTACAAATTACTCTATGGAATTCGAATAACATATTTGTACACAAATCAAAACTAAAACCGTAATACCAGCTTACCATAAACAACCATATCCAAATATGCCAGTTTACCAACATCATCATATTCGAATATTCCATCATCCGTTACAATTTTGTTGACTTCATTTCTCAGCTTTTCTTGAACATCTTGGTGCAAAGCCAGCGCATACATAACAAACTGAATAAGAGTACTAGTTGTTCCAAATCCAGCAAAGAAAAACATTACACTTTGTGCATTCATTATTTCCTCTGTTAGCCAGTGCTTTTTATCCATTTCTCCTTTGGTCAAAATTTTAGCATCTTTCTCGAATTCGTATAATTCAAGAAATAATAAATTGAATAAAGTCGTTTCTTCTAACTTAATCTTAACTTTAACTCCGTTTTAAAAATTTCCTCAGAAAATGACAAACTTCCCTTATCAATCGGAACGATCCCAAACGTTTGGGATATCGAAGGAAAGCATATGCAAAATGCAAGTTTCATCATAGCTGTTACGTTAAAGAAGTCAACTAAAGGATCGACCAGTTTACCCAATGCTGAATCCGGATTTCTAACTGAGTCACAGTTCATTCCAAAAAAAGCTAAAGAAATTACCTCCACAGTGTATTGACCTGTAGCTTTACCTACGTCAACAATCATAGAACCTTCTGGATTCAATTAAATTTTTTAAATAAATTCTTCTACCCACTCGATGCCAACATCATTAAAAATATCCATCATTCGTCTGATTTTTTCTGTGGTAAAAGTAGGGCTCACAGCAGATCGTACAGCTTTCCATTCTTCACCTTCCAAATTAACCAGCATTCTACCAAGAACACCATGTTCCTTTGTAAAAAACTTGCGTCGGTCTACAAAGTGATCCAAATCTTTCACTAGAATTCTTTTCAGAAGATCCATACGTCGTTAACAAATATAAATGGCTTGCCCATTTCTACAAATCCTCAAAACTAATCCCTATAGGATTCTAATTGGGAGCAAATGTACTTATCTCCTTCAGCTATTCCTTTTCTTCCAAGAATTATATTAATCGGGTTAACTGCATCACCTGGATTAATTTGAAGAATACCGTATTTTGACCAGAAGTCCTTTTGTGAAGAAAAGAAGAACCAGAATAATAAATAGCTTATAGCTATGGTAACAACAGCTACTACATACATCCACATGTCGAATATTTTATTTACGTTAAAATCCTCCGACATGTATTTTAAAATTTATTTGAGATTTTTCCAATTATTTTCTATTTACTAACTATGCACTCAACAGTCAACTGATCTAAAGAAAAAAACTCTTAATTCACCAAAAGCATAGATGACCTTGAAAAATTCATAACAAACAAATCAGCTTTTTTCGTACTTACAATGTACGTACCTATCTACTTACATGTACACACATGAACGTGTAAGGCATACATTGTAATGACGACAGCATAGCTTTTTACTGGGCGTTGTTACTTTTGAATGTCAAATTGTCAGTTAAGTTTCACACTAAAAAACCAACTGGAGAAAAAGTGACTACTATAACATGTTTAGATCATATAGTATGTATATATGTCAGCTCATATTCTCATTTTTGGCTGAAATAGTAATTCGTTGAAAGTTATAGTATGTTTATTCAAATATTCGGATCGGTCATACAAAACACCGATGAATGACCTAGGAAAAACCATATCATTGATACTTTTATTAACTACCGAAAGCGATGCAATCGCTTAAGAGGTAGTTAATGTTTTCAACATCCTGTCTGTCTGTCTGTCTG
>JAQFXM010007367.1:0-11945 GCA_034693345.1 Entomobrya multifasciata
GATGCAAGATAATTAGCCTTGCGTAATTTTAAGCATTGAATGGGATAGCTTCCAAGATTAAATTTACAAAACCGTGTGTGTAGTTCCATTACAGTTATTAAAAAAATATTTCTAATGAATGTCTGAAGCAAGTAAAGACATTGAATTTCAACTTAACCCAAGTCACTTCTCTTCTTTAAATTTTTAAATCGAGCATTTTAAAAATAGTTTTAATGGTCAAAGTCAACATTAATTTTTAAATTTCCGTTTTAAATAAAAGGAAATGTGTGGGATTAAATATTCTCCACGGGTATTTTTAAGAGTTAAAATATTTACTTAAAGCACTAAACCAAGTGAATTTTTGATGATTAAATACTTTTAGAGGACCATTGCTTTGATCATTCAAACAAATCATATTATTTGTTAATGTCTTGCGTTTTAGAGTGCTTGTGCACTTGATACGTGGCGGCTTATAGTTTTTAATACTTGATGTTCATTTCAAGTTTTTAAATATTTGCATTACGATTTGTATCAATTCAAAATGTAAAGGACGATGTGCTAATAATGTCAAACGATCAATTGAATGGACATTTAATTCAGTTATTGCTAATCAGTCATCAAAACTTACATTCGGTTGCTAAAATTTAAATCTCTGATAAATTATTGAATTAAATTAAATATAGTTAACAGAAGGTATTCCAAAAACTTCTGTTTAGTAAATACTTTAAATTCTAATTTAACATGAGACTTGTTGTTTGCTAATTCTTATAAATAATGTATTTTTCAATTTATCAAAATGACCGCACAAATGACCACTTGTTACATGTTCAGTTACTGAACTTCAGTCAGTCTGGAACAGAATTGAAAATCCAATCAATTTTCTAGTGCAGTAGCCTTCCAAAATAGACATTTAATTAATGCAGTCCAACTTTACACAAGCAAATGTATAAATGTATGTGAAACAAAAACAAACCGTATAGTCAAAAGTCGCCCATTTTGCATTTCCAAGAAATATTTTCGCAAACCAGTCTTTAAAAATGGCCACATGCAAAACTTTAATAAGTGATTTTTACAGAAATTAGGTATAAAACCATTAATTAGAACTGACGTCACATCCTTTTTTGCAACAGACAGATTTCGTCTTTACTGGACAAGCATAACAGACGCTACACATGTAAAATAAGCCAAAGTTCCTTGGATTTTTGTCACGGAATGTCATAATAATAAAGTATATCATAAAATGCACACTGGTATAATATAAAATTCGTGGAAAAACCTAGAAGTAGAATTTGATGGTCATGGGAAAAATATTTGTGTGCCTACACATTCACCATTAATTTTTTTACCTTAACCATGGCGTGTGGCGTACTCATTATTTATCGCTTCGTGTTTCCAAGAACCGCTTCTTTCTGTGATCTCATAGGAGGTTAGAAGGTGCTGCGAAAATCTCTATCAATTCAGTGAGCTTTATATGTCCATTCTACTTCATGTCAATAATTTTAATATTTAAGAAGTTATCAAAATTGATGTACCTAAGGATAAATGATCCACATTATAAAGTGTGACGTAACTAAAACATGGTATTAAGCTATTCATGCCAAATTTACCAGAATTCCAAGGATTTCGGAATTGAAGATCATGATCATCATCACGTAAATTTTAAAGCATTTACACTTGAAATCTTTGTTTTACTTCCACTACTGGACTGCATGCACATTTTACAGCAAATAACAACACTGCCAATGTCCATGCAATCAGCTTTACAGTATATTAGTAGAGCGTTTCAGTTTACACAAAGATTAAGATCGAGAGTAAGAAAAAGTATGAGTTGCGCAAAAGTACGTAGCGTGTGTCTAATACGAGTGCAAGGTCATCACTATTATAACTTCAATGTAAGGGTAGCAGATACTTTTATAATTTTCATGTGTATTGTTTCACATTACGTTGAATTATCAACTTTTTGTTAGAAACACAAATTTTATTTCTAGCATTCATCGGTTCATTACTATCATTAAATAATTTATTTTTTGCGTTCACTTTTTCCCTTTCATTTTTTAATGCATAATTTGTTGAAGACAATAGATGTCCTGTTGTTTTCAGTTGTAGTATTAAACATGCATTTGATTTAGTCTACTTGCATGTATTTTCATTGTCCAGACACTAAAGTTCCTAAATGTGCAATTTGCAATTATATGATTAATTCATGCTAAATACTGGCTACTCATTTATGATGTAATGTAATTTATTCGAGTTATAAAATATTTTTCATTTAATTAATTTCTTGGTATTTATTTGCCAGGCCATTTTACTGCCAAGTAGGCGGGACGGTGTTTTAGCCATAAGCCTCGCTCTCGCTGCAATATTAGTTCAGATAATTGATGGGGAACGGTTTCACCCTGCATCCCCGCAAAGACCCACAAAACCAGACCCTATTGATCCCACTGGAAGGGGAAGCCCTGGAATCGTGATTGTGTACAAAAAGAGTGGTATGATTTTGTTCTAGGTTGTATTTTTTATTATAATAAATCTCCCCCAGTTATGTTTGTTAATTTATACAAAGCCATTGAACACAAAGCAATTTTGCATGTTGCGTCTAAGTCGTAAAAGTTATTAATGTACATTGCTTAAAAATTTATAATGGATTGTATAATTTCCTGTCTTCCTGCTCAAATTTTGTTATTTCTATTAACAATCAACACTTTTGACTTTGACATGTTCAGATCGCCAGCCTCAAAGTCATCAAAACAGCTACTACCCTCCTAGCAACAACTACGAAGACAATTATCAACATGGTCCTCCCCCTCCACATCATGGTGCAAGCAAATATAGACCAACTTGTGCAAATTCTGGAGACAGTTACTGTCTCTATGATCAAGAATATCCCATGTAAGTTTTTTTTCTGATCATTTTTAAGCAACTTTTTGGTAGACAATTTGACATTGCAAAAAATAAAAACAGAAGCTTGAATCATGTATTTTGTTGAATTGAAATGTAATAGGGACAAGGTGTCACATATAGCATCCCATTATCAGAATCAGTTGCAGCCACTCTACGAGGAAATGAATCATTATTCGCTTCGTGATTATATCAGCCACGACAACGCCACCCATAGATACAGGTAAGCCGACTGCCATTCAATTACTGCTGGCGACAATGACAATATTATGCAATTAATGAGTATGAACTATATATCCCTTTTTTCAAAACTCTTGTGCCTGAAATTGAAAGGATTTTCAAAGAAAATGAATGAGCACAAACATACAATTTTTAAGCATATAATATTGTGGTGACATTCGTTTAGTGCGTGTAAACTACGTGGACATTTTCAATTAAGGGAATAATCGAAACAAAGGAATTCTTTTAACCTTATCATGATTAATTAGAAATTTTTAAATTAGCATGAAACTTGTGACAAGTGATTGGAAAGCTAATTGGGGTTTGTGTTTTATAAATGCAATTAACCTACTCTAGACACAAAGGTCACTTCATCTGTGAGTCGGATGTATCTTACGTGAGACCAGGATGGGCTAAGAATTGGAAAGGGGAATGGGTCGCAGTGCTGAATACCGACGTTTTCCCTCAGAGCGTTCGTATTGAAACGTGCAAGTATGCTTCTGCCATCAAATTATTAGCTTAATTTTTATTTGAAAAATTCCGTGCTAAATACTTGATGTCATGTAAATCATTTATATTTTCTGCAGATACCCTAAGAAGAAATGTGAGTACATGCCTCCCTGTTATAAGTCCTATTGTGTGCAGCGATACACTTACGTGAAACTTATTTGTTTGGATCCTTATAACCCGAACAAGAGACCGACAACAGACGTTTTTGAAATTCCATCAGCGTGTTCTTGTTTTGTGGAAAGCTTTCCAATCTATTAATATAATAATGTGTTTACTGTATGAAATGTTTAAAATATGTTTGCGGATTAGTATAAACTGATGGGAATGTTGCATGATATGTTGTAAGTAGTGGGACAATGCATAATGTCGACGTTTTTTTATTTTGCAAGTTAACTCGGGTGACGATAAAGGAGGTGTAAATATTTTTAACAAAACTTAATCTTGAAATGAAATTATACAAATGTTTAAACTTTTTAAAATCATATTGATAGCAATAATTTATTGTTTTTCATTGAAATTGTCTTTTTTGGAACATTCATCGATGTATGGCTAAATTCAAACTAAAATTAAATTTGAACTGTCGCCAGTTGAATAAACATTATACATTGGATTTGGATTTCTACTAGGCCAAAAAATGTATATTTGTGTGATGTGTTATTCATTTAATATTTCGATACAGTATTCAACCTCAATAACGCATTGCAATGATATTATGTCGTTTATCGTACGTTAGTTGATGTACTTTCTCGGCATTCAGCAAATTCAGAATAAACGCAGAACGTAACAATTTAAAGAAAGCAAAACAATTTAGAAATAAGTGCCTTAAAACGGTGAAGTAATAGTACATAGGTACAATTTGTTAACATTCCTTTGGATTTACAGAACATAAAAACTTTTATATAATTTCAAGAACATAAAATAAAATAATATTACAATAAAGTATTATCAAATAAAATCATTATTATTAGTTACCACAAAAATGCGATGAGTAAGCTGAGCGTAAAAAAAACTTGATCATGATATTGTTATTGCATACAAACATATATCTGAAGCAATGGCTGATATCGCTATTTTCTTTTGTATTTTTAGCACATATGATAAAACTTTGCAAAGAAAGACAGTAGGCTAAAATGATATACATTTATTGCTATCATTGGATTACAAACGTCATAAAACAGGTACTTTCCCTTCTGCAAGTAAAGCTGTAGGCAAAATCAAAATTGACACATACTCACATATTTGAGGAATTCTTGGTTAAGCGCGGCAGTTAAAAAATGACAAATGTACACCAAAGTAACAATTATTAAGCTTCATTAAGTTTCGGACTACCAATTTATAATTAGTTATACTAAATAAATGCGAGCTATTACACCTGCGATATAAGACTTTGTTAAATCATGAACTTAAAATAAAAACTCAACTATAACGACTTTTTGTAATTACTCAGCTTTAAACATATTTCCATTAAAACTGAAGACACTTCTAATGACCCAAAACGGCAGGGCAGAGACTCGCTTCTAGTCAAACCCAAAAAATGACAAGATAAGCAACCTGAATCGCATGCAAATATATAGAATTTCTATCCAACAATGTTTTTCTGACTCTCGAGGTTTATGATATGATTTGGAGTTTAGTGTATTTCTTCCATGCTGTTATTACCAGAACATTTCGTATTTATTATTTTGAATTTGAATAATTACGCAAAGTTGTGAGTAAGAATTTGGAATTAAATATAAATGACTTATTTTTTCATTACACATTTAGTAAAATTTAGGAGATATGACTCCAAAACTTAAGATGAGGTAACATGATAGACCTGTTTGAAGACGATATTTGTAGTAAATGTAAGACATATAGAGTACGAAAAATTTAGGTTGTAAATGTATAAAATGATGATCCTTTTTGGATACAATGTGATCATGACATGTGACGATGTGCTGAACGTATTCCTACTTTCGTTGCAAAATTTCCAATGAGAGAGCCAAGGCCACCACTTCCATTGTCATTAACATTTTTGAACTGGAAACCTATTGCCGCAGCGTACAAAGTGTAGAAATGAGCTCGAACCGTTTGCAGTCGTTCTCTACGTTTAGACATAAAATTACTACATCGGCAATATAGTCCCAAGTTTGGGGGCAGTACTTTGGCTGATGTTTCTGAGACAGTGACAGATGGTTGTCCGTCCTTAAGCACCACTGAATCATCAAGCTCGTTTTCAAACCCATTACGAGACCCATTCACTGGAATTCCGTAGCTGGAATCAAATGAAGAAAGTGGGTGTCGATCGGGAAATTCGACTGGAGTCAGTTCCTCCACTAAAGTACAACTACTTTCTGATGCCTCAATACATTCAATGGCACTTGATCTGAAAATGTAAAACATATTTAATTTATTATTTGGTTTGAGATTGAAATGCCAGTATTTTTAGAGCATTTATGTAGCATTTTTGTACTAACAATGAAAGGCGAGATGGATGGGAATGTGAAGAGCCTGGATCACTCGAAGAAATCGTTTCTCTTAAGCTGCCTGTTCCAGTAATAAATTGCCAACTACAAAATAAACAACATATTTCAATTCTCGAACCAAAAATGCATTCTTAACAGTGCAACATTTAGCTTACCTTCCGATGCTAGCTGAGGAACTAGATTCATGGCGATGAGAGGATCTATTTGATCGAGGCACAGCCACTGGACTCGTCCTTCCTTGGCACTGTGAACTTCCAGAATTTCCATTCTGGGTACTTAAGCCACTTGAGTTTGAAGCTGAACTAGTGTGCTGATTTGAATGAGGCCGACTATTGGATGAGGATTGTGGCGGATGGATGGAAGCAATTGGATCATGAATTAAGGTCCCTAGGTCCAAGTTGCAATTCTTCTTGGCAGGGTTGCAATCAGTCTCATCTTGATTATGAGCAAATGTATTGTTATCTACAGCTTGGGTGGTTTTACTCCTTCCATTTCGCATGTGGTTTGCACCCATGGAATCATCCCATGACTCAGACTCTACGTTGAAGTAAACAGGTGGATTATCAATGCTTTTACTACTCGAACTGCTGCATGAACTCAAGCTCCAGCTAGATCCTTCAGGGCTCGTAAGAGAGCCACCTTCCAACAATACACCATCCAGTTGAACATCTGAATCATTTCTCGTCCTAGTATTCTGATGAGATTTTGGCACCTCTTTGCTACTGCAATCAAAACAATTAATTCTAGACTTTGATCTCTGGTTTTGCATTCAGAAAGGTATTTCGTAAGTTTAATATAAGACTGTAACTGTAAGCATCATTTTATAAACGAACCTTCCTTCAACGTTGAAATCTCCACTAACTATGTACTTTAGAAAATAGAAACAAAAGAATAAAATCTCCTCTCCTTTGCTCAGTCTGTCTTCTAAGTTATGACCAAACAAAAGCCAGTCATATGCTAATGTCAGGTACAAAATCTGTTGGTTATACAATAAAACGCAAGTGTTAAAAGAATTATGTTTCTAAAAATACACATAGATAATAAGAAAATAACAACTTTATTAACTTAATCACTCTGCTTCATTTTATCTACTTAGAAACAGTGGAATTATATTAACACCACTTTAATTCATCTTACCTGCTCGGCGTTAAGTGACTTATGAATTACTCCATCCGCCCACAATGAAAGTCTGAGCAAAGACACAAAGAGTGGTGTACGATCCCATCCACTGATGCAGTGAATTAAAAGACCGTCCTGGCTCTCTCGTAAATAGGCTAGTAAAAGCTTGAGATAATTCTGGGTGAGGGCGATTAAGTCCCATTTCTAAGAGAATATAAAAACATTAATATTTACAATACTTCTTAAATCAAAGTTTTCTATGAAAAAGCTGGAAATGAATAACACATACCCTATAAGCTGACCAGTCTGTATGTAACGAAGTAGTGATGGGATCAGGAGGCACAAATATGTTGGCATCCACATGCGTTTGATTCCATTCAAAGATCAAATCTTCTCCATTGTAGCCGTTATCACGGTACTTTTTGAAAAACTCACAACCAGGATATGGAAGTGAGACAATTGTAAAGTCTGAGTACCGATTTTCCTTGTCTACTTTCTCCGACGACGTAACACTGTTCAATAAAATATTATCACGTTATTATATACATGCTACAACACTAAACACACATCAATAGGAAACCTAAAAAAAATTAGACGCTAGAGCAATGCTTTCTTACTTCACCCCAAACTTGACTTTTTTCTTTTCCACCATAAGATCTACAATCGTTTGAACTTGGAAAGCCTTTAGCAGCCTGATATCTTGACTACGAACTCTATCAAATAACTGCCAATCACTTTGAGTCTCCGGGACAATAATTTCATCATCCCCCTCATCACAGTATTGCTTCCAGTCAACACCTCCTCCAGAAAAGAAATAATCAAATGACGATCGTCCGTAAATTTCTGGACCCCCAGATAATGTTGCTGAACTAATGATTTAAAAAATGCAATTAAACGACAAATAAAGATTCACACGAGCTTGTAACATACGTCCTATAATCATCATCATCAAATACTATACAAATAAACTGACATACCGGCAAATGTGCTTCTGCTTGTACAAAATGACTGGAATAGGAAATCTAGCTCGACATCTGGCAAATCTGGCACGGCTGCACAATTCCTTGAGCTTTGTAAACTCTAAGCCATTTTCAGCAGTCCCAGAAGTACTCAGATCTGAACTTGTTGAGGTAGTCATAGCAGCGTTTCCAAACCTTAAAGGAGAATCAAGTGCTCCACCATCGCTGTTTATTTCAGTAAGAGTTGACGAAAGTTGCTCTTCCAAATCTAGTGGCAGCTCACTTGTTTCAATGAAGATACTGTTTATATCATGTTCTTTTTCGTGTTCAATGGTCACAGAGTCGTTGGATACATTCTCGCACACGTTTTCCTCTTCAGCGGTTCCATTAGCCTCCTCTAGGAGATCCTCCAAAGTTTTCGAAGCTTGCATGGACCGGGTTGGGGACGAGGCCTTCTCTCCATTTGTGCTATTACTTCGGTAACTGCTGGCAGTGAGGCCATTACCCTCGTGAACACAGTTCAAAGATTCGTCAATCCCATTGCTTGGAGTTGTAACTGCAGATGAAGATACATTCGAAGCAACGCCAGGTTCCCCATCAGTTTTCTCAGATTCCAAGATTACCAAGCTACTGGGGTAGTTTGTGCTAAGCTCCCCTCCATTATTTGGTAAGACCTAAAATAAGAATACAACATAGGTCATTCATTTACAATCTGGAAGGATTTGGTACGGTGTTCTTTTTCCGATCGTTAATTTAAACTCAAGTATACGTAAAACAAGTAATTATGACATGCAGTTCTGAAAGACTTTTTTGGCAGCGGCTTCCAACAAAGATATAGAACGAAAAAAAATATATACAAAAATGTCAAAGTGTGGCATCGGTACAGTAAAAAAAGAGTCGATAGCCATTGAGGTTCTTTGTAGAGTACTCACACTGAAATTCTACGATCGTATAGCCTTAATACTCATAGTTTCAATGATACTCTTCTAAACGCATAGTATACTAACAAAACATAGAATATTTATATTACATACATGATACATATATCACTATCAAAGACACCAAAAGGCAATGACATGATCTCAATCACATGTACAAATACAAAAACTGCTGCTGTGATGTTTTCACACATCTCACGTAAAATCCTTAATCCTTTGATTTTCAATTTGGCAGATGATAACTGCTGTCCTAATTTTGCATTTGCGTCTATATACGTATTTACCGTCTATTTTCAATGTACTGCGTAGGACGCTGAAGTATGAATCTAGAGGATGACTTCATTCTGAACACACAACATTTCTTGGAACAACGCACTGAAAATACACCAACTTTCGGAACGATAAACGACACAGCAATATCACACTGCTATACTAGCAGTAATACACAATCTACTGCAGAAGTACAAAACTGCAACATCATCCTGACCTGACTGATTGATTATATATGTATGCAGTTTTGTACTGCAAGACCGTTACAGCTACAGCTGCCAAATTTTAGCCTGATTACAAACAATGTAATCAATTACTACGCCCTAATTTTTACATCAGCTGTTTATACTAATGATGAACTGATGCCACTATCAAATAAATCATTGCATTATCTGTTTTATTAATCCTAAAAATAAGTAGTTTGCTTTAATTAGTAGTTATTCTTAATGTAAACTAATAAATACCTAATAGCAATTAAATATTTCGCCGACTTTATGCTTACCGTGTAGTTGTAATCAAGTTCAAAGAGTCCAAGACATTTTTTCATTATACTTTGTACCTAAAACAAAACAGACACAATATTAATATTAATATCTTACTCTTATTATTGTTGCAACTTGCAACTTTTAGCAATTAGCAAAGAATGAATCAAAGAAATTGAAGCTTAATATACTTAATACCATAAAACATTATATTAATTCGTTTCAAAAAGCTTACTTTAGGATGAGTATCCTTTGCCTTGTAAGTATTCTTCGAAAAGAATTCCAGCAACTCTTGAATATCTTCCGGTTTTACGTCCATACCGCTTGTTTTTTCTGTTCCCAACATAGATAAATCCAAGCCAAATATTGTCATGAAGAAATTAACCCTACTTTTAATCCTTGATTGTCTCTTCCCTCAACACTTGCCACTTTTTCCAATATCTAGATGAAAATAAATAAATACAAAATATATATTGATCATTTCAACATAAAACTTATCAAGACACCAAAGATTAAAAAAATGACACATTAGCAACAGTGTACACGCTGTCATGGCATGACTACCGCAATCACTACTTATTTAGAGGAGAATGAATGAAGATCTCCAGTAATAAATTAGTGGATGATAGCCGGCACCACCACCACCACCAACGCAAAGCAAAATAACATTGCAATCTTGACATATGTACACTTTACACAATCTTATAAATCAACGAAGAAATATCTTTCTCTCTCTCAACATTTTTCCTAGTTTACTTTCACAAAAAAATACAAACTGAATGTCATTTACTCACGTTTAACGATAACGGCAGCAACCCTATCGCTGATAATGACAACCTTTCGGAGATATTGCGGGATGTACTACGCACTATGTTTCTTTCTTTTTGGATAAGATGAGAATACTCCGTGTGGTATGTGGTTGGGTAAAAGTAAAACTGAAAATGTACGGATATGGAAGCACGCAACTTTTTTTACACAGGAGCAAAAAAAACACTTTCAAATTTGCAATATAAAAAGAGTTCTTATATATTTTTTCAGTAGTTCCCTTTCCCTATATCGTCCAATGTATTGTCTTACTAAGATTTATGGGATTCCTTCATCATCATATGTTGACGTATTCTTCTCAGTTTGCTCAACCATGTGATGTTACCAACCAACCGTTCAAGTTACAGTTCTAGTTCTTTTGCTACTATTATCGTCGAAACTGTAACCACCACCGCCGCCGCCACTACCACCACCACCGCACGAAAACAACAACAATGGAATTTTGTTTGATTTCCAACAACACTTGCTACAACTTTTATTGTAGGAAAGACAACTACTCCTTTTCAAATGTTTATTCCACTTTTTTCGGTTACAGCAACAATCCCACTTATTGTTCCTATTGCTACAAAATCTATTTCTATTATTGTCTCTATGCATGCAGTACTCTTGATGAGGATGATGAGGATGATTACATCTACTGCTTGGAAATGTGGTTGGTGGAGTAATTGCAAAATCTCTTTTCTTCTTCGACACCAGATAACAGCTTGACACAATTAGGTTGTTAGCACCATCACTGCTACCATTATAAATGGTGGTGGCAGCAGGAGCAATAGACAAAATGCGTAGACCGCATGGTGAGGATAATGATGGTAAAGAGAATGAACGAACCCTCCGTGTTGGTGGTGCAATGTCACTCTTACTATTAATATTATTACTACTACTTCTACAGCTACTATGATTATTAAAGTTGCTTAGGCTATTACAGTGATCCTGCGGAAAAGTGATCCAGATGTTAGCCGATATTTCACTAGTAAACCTTACAAACACTGATGATACTGATTGTTTCCTGATTGACCACGTCCATAAGGTCGGATGCAACATCTGCATGGTCACTTGTTTGTCTTTTTCAAAAAACTAATTTTTGTAATAACAGATTGTTGAGGAGCCCTTCTTCATTTGTTTTTAGTGTGTGTGCACGCTACAAAAAAATAAAACTAAAGTATGTATACTTTATGAAGAGCTATCTTCTACTAGTTTTTTTTGCCTCCTTGTCTCTTCAATTCACTGTATCAAGTAAGCAATATGATGTGGTTTGATGTTGATGGCATGGTATTGTTCCCAATA
>JAQFXM010007368.1:0-11944 GCA_034693345.1 Entomobrya multifasciata
ATTTAGCAAAAAATATACCCCCAGAAACATTCCAAACACTAAAAGAATTTTCTACGGAAATGCTCATGCGTTTGGATGATTTAAAATCTCCGGCTAGCACTGAAATGAAAACTGTCTCTGGAGAAGGGAGAATGGCAACATTATACGTTCACTATGACCGTTTGTTTATGCCATTTATCATGTTACTTAGTGAGCACTATCCTCATTCTGTAATTCCTATTTTTCTCTCCATTGACTATGATTATCAACATCATCAACATCATGCACATGAAAATGCGCATGAACTAAATCCTGAATTTTTCGCGGAAAATCAACTTGCTAAAACAGTGTATAAAACTGTGATGAATAACTTATTATTTTTAATTCGTGGCAAGGCAATACGTAAGGGTCATGATCTAAACGGCTTGAGTTTCACTGATGGTATTACAGATGTCAATAGCAGAGATGACATACGTGCAGCAGTGAATATATTCATCCAAGCTAATTTCGTAAAAGATGTCATAACTGAGAGTTCGGCTAATGTAGATCATGCTCATCATGATGTAACTTTAACTATTCCATATCGAGTGGTGAAAGTACAAAAATCTGGAGTGTATTCTGTACGATTAAGTATGAAATGGATAAAGTTCGTCGAATCTGACTCCTGTCAGAGTTGTTGGCCCTTCTAATATAATATTAAAGTGCAAGTCAAAGTAGTTAAGTCCCTACGACATGCTTTACTGGCCAAACTTAGGAAATGGTCAGTTTATATGAAAACAAGGCTTGCATATTATATAATTTAATTTGTTTTACTGTAATTTGTTTTTTTTTTGAAGTGATCTTCTAATCTCCCTTCACAAGCATGTACTTCGTAAAGACAGAACAATACTTTATTCTTCATATGAAAAGGATGAACGCCGCGCGGCGTCAGATAGGCATAATATTGTTTATTTCTGACCTTACTACAGCATGCGTACCTGGGTGCATGTAAAACCAGAGAGTCAATGTTAGTTCTATTTGTTAAATGTCACTTCGTACATAATGCAACAAACAGATAATATAATATTTCTATTGTCAGTATAGTATTGTCACGCACCTAAACTAGACTTGATGTGATTTGTACAGCGAAAAAACGAACTACAAAGATTTAAAATAACTGCACGGGCCAATTTTTAAGTTTTAAAATAAAAAAATATTATGTATATTGAATTATTATGTATTATGTATGATGACATAAATTTGGAAGATATTACAATAATGTTCAGATTGAAATTTTGTCGGAAATGTGTGTTATTCTAAATAAAAAATAAAGTGGTAAAATCAAAAATAGAAAAATTACTCATAATCAATCATTCAATATTTCATAACTGACATACAATAAACTTGGTACTCATGTGATGTAATTCCAAAATCCATGTCCATTGTCCATAAACCATATTCATGCAATATAGCCCAACGGATACGATATCGATATCAATTCATTTAATTACTGCCTAATAATATAAAAAAATGGAATCGCACGCAATCGCATTTTAAACTGTGTATTCACCAATGCATGCAATTCATGTCTTCTGTCTGTATGTGCAATGTCTGTTGATGGTATGCATTTGCCTATAAGTACAAAAACTACAATTTGGTCAGAAAAACGCCAAGTTTTCTCACGATAAAGTTGCTTTACAGAATCGAATGAGGTGAAACCTATTATTTAAAACTTGACTCGAAATCTTCCAATATAAAAATATTTTTATCGTATTTAGATTTAGTTCCAACGCTTAAGTAAATTATATATTTGATTTGCTCTTTCGGCAACAATGCATGTGTGGGAGCGCCTTAACTTTGGTGGTAAATAGTACATATTAACTACATATTATATATCCTTTAAGTTTTTGTTCTAACCTTAGAAAGGGATGAAACAGGGAAATATTATATTGCATTTATACTGTATGCCTAACGTAATTTCTATCATAAAATGAGTTCATGTAATTTTATTATCGTTTTGTCGAATGGTTTTTATGAATGATTGGTACTACTCAAAGTTCAAAAGTTTATCTCTACGTTCAACATTCAGATTAAAAGTGTTTTTCAAATACATACTAGTGGAGCATCAATTTACCAAGTACAAATCAAAGAGCAAGGTTGGTTTAAAATCATTTTTATCTGACATATCATTCCAAGTTATTTTGCAGATAACACGAAACTGTTTTTTGTTTCTATAAAGAAGTCATCCATCAATCTAAGCCGAACTGTCTTCAGTGTTTGGCTGCTATTTTTATAGTAAAATCGATGTATCTAGTTTCTATATTAAAAAATAAAAATGGGGAAATTTTGCCAGTCGGTTCTGCTCATCACAGTCACATTCACAATCATTTTAATCGCTATATCTTACGAGGCCTTAATTTCAAATCAACCAGTTCCCCAAGTTGAAGATGAATATTGGGGTCCCAGTTCTTTAGAAAATTTACCTGAGGACACTCAAGTGTATCCTTTCAAAATCAATATAGACTCCAATGTCTTAAATGATCTAAAGACAAGATTGGAACGAGAATTGGAAGTCAACTCCTCCACAAATTCCATCCCTCGACTACCACCACCACTGGAAGGAATTGGTTTTGAATACGGCTTTAACTCCAAATTTTTGCAAGTCATTGGAAAGTACTGGTTACAAAAGTACAATTGGAATGAAAGGCAAAAGTTTCTAAACCAATATCCTCACTTTAAAACTAAAATTGGAGGACTGGACATCCATTTCCAACATGTAAAGCCCAAAAGTTCGAAGAAGCCAACAAGGGCGATTATTAGTGTTCATGGATGGCCGGGTAGTTTTGTAGAGTTCCAAAAAATAATTCCATTCCTAACTGAACCTAAGTCTTCCAAATATAACTATGAGGTGCGTGTAAAAATATTCTATTCATATTGCTCACACATTGCTCATTTACAATTTAGTCGTTTTTGTCTATTCACTCTAAACATTCACATTTGGTGCATAGCTTATCATTCCTTCACTTCCCGGCTTTGGGTTTTCTGACGCCGCTGCAAGACCTGGAATGAGTGTTCCTGAAATGGCAAACATTTTCAAAACACTAATGGCTCGGTTAGGTCACACTAAATATTATGTGACAGGTGGAGACTGGGGCAGTGAAGTTATCACGGATATGGCTACATTGTATCCTAACAAGTAATTCATGAATTTTTATTTTTGAAAATTTATCACGGAATTATATGCATAAGATGAAGCTAATTATTACTATAAACCATTTTAGCGTTATAGCTGCGCACTCCAACCTATGTCACGCCACAACAGTAATTTCACAAATTAAATATTTGTTAGCAACTTTATTCCCAAGTTTGCTTATGACAGAGAAGGAATATGGGAACCCGGCCATTAGACCATTTGGAGAATATCTTTCGTTTGCCATACGGGAAACAGGATATTTTCATATTCAGGCTACTAAACCGGATACTATTGGTGTTGGATTGACCCATTCTCCTTTGGGCCTGGCCGCTTACATATTGGAGAAATTTTCAGGTGCCACCAACCGGTCATGGATTGATCGAGAGGATGGAGGCCTCCTCGAAAAATTTACAATGGATGAGCTTCTTGATAATATCATGGTTTACTGGGTAACAGGGTCCATTTCTTCTGCAGGAAGATTATACAGGGAACAAATGGATTTATATAAAAAACATAAATTAGACAGGTACGTTTTTTGGACGCAGGAGTTTAAAAGAAACGTTTCATTGTTCCATAAATAACATTTTTGCTTAAAAAGGTGTAATATTCTAATAATTTCAGAGTGACAACTGATGTTCCATTTTCGTGCCAATACCTGCCTGAAGAAATATTTGTTTTACCAACGTACTCTTTAAGTTCGAAATATACAAATATTCAAAGCTACATTATTGAAAAACAAGGCGGTCACTTTGGAGCTTTTGAAGAACCTGAGGTGGTAGCCAATAATATCGTCTCGTTTTTTGATAAATTTTAAGTGAAGTATTTAAACTACAAATCACTTTAGTTTTATGAACAAAAAAAGATGAATTTACAACGTGATAGTATTCTTATATAACTTGACCTTCTTTAAATAAAAGCTACAGCTCTTCCTATTAAAATACTTTTAAACGTTTCATTGCTGAACTCTAGATTCGGGATTTTCATACCTGCATTTCTGCACAATACACATTTTTCTCACGCTTGTCTTTACTAACAAAGACCCAAACAGTAATTATAAACTACTTTTTATTTGGTTTACCACGTTTTTAATTGTTCTACATACTACATACTCGCATACATGCAGTATATGTGTATGTATATTTGCATATTATGTATAGTTTTCATCAGGTTGATTTACTTCACTTCATCTTCAAACGATACGATGGATTACCATTCTGTCAAGATTGGGGTTGTGTAAATTTTTTGCAGACACGTAGATGGTTGAAATAGCTTTCATCGAATCAAAAAGTGTGACTTATATCAAGGAGCAAAATAAGAACATTAAATAAATAGAAAAATGATCACCTTAATTCAATTTAAATTTATTATCTTTGAAATATAGTTCTCAAAACCTTCTTACAATGTACAAACAAATTATATATTGATTAATACAATTACATCTAATTTTTTCATTGTATTTTTTTGCAATTTGTAACATTTAATTTTTTCTTGTAACAATTGATCAAATAGTTCATAACACCCGAATATTATGCGAATACTGTTGGAGATAGGTGAATAAATTCAACATTTTACATCATAACGCTACTATTAGGATTTACAAAAACCCTTTTAAAAGGAAATTCCTTATTCGTAAAGTTAGCATGTGACATATACATCCATGCATAAAAACTGCCTTAATTTTTTAAATCAGCTTTTATTTTTGTAATTACAATTTAACAAATCGAATGCGAACAAGATATAGATCCTCTACCAATTCTATTGCCGTCTTGAATTGATTTGAATAAAATTAATTTTTAGTCAGAGTTTTGAAGGTTTCAGTACGGTTTGAAAGTATGGTTGGTGTTGGTGTGTAAATTTTGAAGTATAGAATCTGTGTAGATAGTATAGATATTTTTGAGTTTGCAGGTACCAAATTTTGTTTACAATTATTTAATATTCATGCAATTTTAATCTTATACTTCGTAATATGTATCAAATCATTTTTAAAGCAACCAATTCAGCGAAGAGCACATATTTCCGAAGATACAGATAACACAAAGGTACAATATATCCTAACTTTAAAAAGAGTCGTACAGTAGTAATAATATATATCTTATTTTTCTCAATTTTAAAGAATATAATGCACAATATAAAAATACATTGATCATATACCTAATCATGCCCAACACATTATAAATGATGTACAGGTAATTGTCACAAAAATAGACCGAATGGATGATACGGGTAGAACATTTTGGTTTTCACATTAAATTTCATGCAATTTTATGTTTTTACAGCTAATAGTGCGGATTTTCACTATATGCGTTGCTATAACTACTGGAGCCTTGTTTTAGCACACATTAATTTGATTAAGATTTGTCCGATTTAAATTCTTAAATACATAAAGTTTAGCTTTTTTAGGAAAAATATAAAATTAAAACGGGATGTCCTTTCGCAATTCGCACAAACGGACGAATTTACTAGTTAAGAACTAAAGTATACTATATCTGATGTAGTTTTTCCATACGTAGCATTGAACATTACATACAAACAAGTAAATTCACATTCATATCGTGAAGCGTACATTCTAACGCGAACGCGTGTAATTAATACGCAATCATTTAAATGTCAATCGAATAATTATATATATCAACTTACAACCCAACTCTACAGTTCAGTTTTGGTAATACGTTTATGATGTTTAAGCGAATATAAATTAAATTAGGTATATGTATTTCTAATTCACAGAATAACAAATTATACATCTCTAAAATATAAAAACATAAATTGCTTCAATGGAAGCTTGCTGCTACCCTAATTTAGTGCGTATAAAATGTGCAGCTTTACTGTCAGCATAAACCCACCTGTTCAGCTCACATTTCTGCTTCTTTATCTTTCAAATTGACTACTACATCAAGAGCCATGCACAAGACAGAGAAGAAGAATGATTGCATTATATATGTACGTTATATACGTGTGTGTACTATGTACTCAATAATATTAATTTTTTTGTGCAACTCTTTTCGTTTTCTTTCATACGACTCAACTCACTTGAAAGCACTGAGGTAGTTAGTTCCTTCCTTCTAGTTTTACCTTCCACCAAGAAATCTATTTCCCCTTCTCTTCAATCCTTCCGTAGACACAGACAGACTCAATTTTTTTCTTTCCAAATTAAACCGATCATTTTCATATGCAATTTTCTTCCTCCATTTCATCATAGACAATATTTGCGCACGTTACAAAACTCATCATCATCAATTTTGTAAAGCTTCAATAAAAGCACCTAATTTATGTGATATTCAATGCTACAACTAATAATGTCACTTTTACTTCCTTTTTCCTAATCTGTAAAACGACCTACACTAAAAACTATGCATATATTTACAAACTTATGTAAAAATTGGATAGGTAAAGGTAGAGAAATAAAACAGGTATATGGAAAAGATTTTTATTTTTTGTGTACATACAATAATAAATCAAAACTACATAAAATGATGTATCCGTTAAGCCTTTTACGTAGAAAATAGACTTTTTTGAGTGTTTGTGCGATATAAATTTGTGTAGTGTGTATGTATGTACGTATCTTGTGCTCATTATGAACACGTTCTCTTTTTTCAAAAGGGATCATTAATACTATATGCTCTCCTACACTCCTACTAATGATGAAAGGAGGAACTTTATCCGCTTAAGTAAATTAAAAGACCAAGTCAGCTAATAATGCAACAGGTTTCATCTTCCTTATAAACCTTATTGATTTACTTTTTTGTAATGAAAAAACGTGTGATGTGTGTTCTCTGATGTGGTAGGTCTTTAGATTTATGATTGTTGTGCTGTGGTACTGCTGTGATAAAAGCATTTGATTTACGTGTACATTATTTTTTATAGATTCATAAAAGTTATAAAAGTGATGAGTTATAACATTCTAAGAATTCGGAGGTGAATATACTGGGCCAGACATTACGTGGGTGGTGGTTGATATTGAAAACGATAATGATCATCGCCTAATGTATATAATTTTAATTTAATCTTTTTCGTAGTAATGTTTTTTTAAATAATCTTATTCTCAATATTGTCATCATGCTACTTGATCTTTTAGGTCTTGAGGAGCTTTCCAGCGCGCGTATTGGCCATCTGAATTCGTGACTCGTTGGACTGAGCCTGTGTGTCAAATAGAAAAGTAAAGTAAATCACATTATTACATACACATAAAAATCCTGCGTCATTAAAATCTTGTTATTGGAAAACGTCAATCCTTTTCATTGAAAGAGCAAAAGCTGAATGAACTATCCACCTACTTCCATTCACTTTTTTTTCCATTAAATGAGTGAAAGTAAAAAGTGAAGTGTTTCACCACTAGCTCACCTTCATGTTAATACGATCAATTTGACTATTTTGTCCTTCAATTTCCGTGCCCATATCGATTGCCATATTCTTCAAATTGCCAATCATGGTCGACACTTGTCCCATGTTATCCTCCATTTCGTCCTCACGAGCGTCATTCGTGATCCTATATCAAGGAAAAGGATATCATATTTTTAGAAAGATGAAATTAGTATTAGTATTTCCCAGTACAATTTTTTTTAAATGCTATTCATAAGCTTGTAGACGACGACAGAAAGGCATAAATTTTTCTTTCCATTCATTCTGTCTGAACAGCCGGCAATTTTTTTCCCTATCATTATTTACATAAATGAATGTGTGTCTGTGTGTACCTTTGGATGTAACCTCCTTGAGAAACGGAGGTTGAGCTTGAAATGCCATTTCTACCATCCCTGTCGTCGATTATCCGTTGCGGCTGATTATTGATCACCTGCCCGTCCTCATTATTCTTCCAAGTCTCTGCATCCTCTTTGAATCCACTCGATCTTCATATTGAACATCACCACCACGCCATCGACCACGATTTATGCAGGAGGGATTGAAAAGTGAGAATTATAAGAAGAGAAAAAAGTAATATTGCTGATATTAAAAAAGCTTGTTGGTTTCATTATTCCATATTTTATTCCCCACGTATGACCTACTTTTTTTCGGTAAAAATTCTACGGGTGTGTGGAGTGCATAGTACGATTTCTCCCGGAAAGAAATAAAAGCTTATATGTCATTTACTTGTTGTAACCCACATAATGCCCACTGGATTCTATATTTCCCTTCGTAATTACTAGCATTTGTTGAACATAAAAAACATTGGTTTATTTTGTGCCATTATGGAAAATTATTGAAGAAAATTGGGGTTACCGTAAAAATAGCAACATTGTCTAGTGGTGGTGGTACTTAATGATGCATACTACAAAGGAATCGTTCATATGGAGAAGGTGTCGATATCTACTTGTCGTATTTATACCCACCCATTCATTTCCTTTCCAAAGAGCTATTTTAAGACTATTATATATGCAGCCATCTGCCTAACAACTAAAATGAACATTTCCTTCCGCTTACTAAACCATAACATGTCAATAAAATCAAGCGCAAGTGCTTCTGATCGTTTCAGTGTTTTTGTTACATTTTTTCTCTAAGAAAAATGCTCTCCATCAAACCCAAAAAGAACAACAAAATTATGCTACGCTATATAAAAATAACTTATTGAGTAATTTGGTGGAATTTTTACTTGGTGCAAGGAAGAACGCAAAGTCCGCAACATTTCTCCATGCCTGTCAAATTCTTCTCTGCCTCACGCATGTCCTCGTTAATTTGGTCCATTCCTTCCTCGACTCGATCCAATTGTTCTGCACATTATCCAATTAAGGCAACATTACATTTATCTCAAATCATTTAATATGTTTTTATTACAGAACTTGCTTCCGATAGAAAAATCCGCTTCAGTGAAATTACCAACGCGTGCAGAAATATTCACATTTGCAAAGAATTGTACCCTATTACATGCATTACAATTGTACTGCTTATTACATACATTAAATAAGCGCTATATAACAGTATATAACGACTAAATGGCTAAAAGCTACCATCATTTAGTATAAAAACACTTAAAGCTTTAAAATTACATGTGTTTCCAAGAGGGTTTCTTGTACATACTTTTATATATGCGCTGAAAATTCAATTATGCCAAAACATTTATTTTCGCTTCAGCTTTCTTGAATCTCATTAAAGTGCTAATTTAAAACTCAACATAAAAAGTTTTATAACGGTTTTATAAAGTTCAACATAATTAAAAAATATCAAAGCTATCTAAAACATTGATAATTCATTTTTAACTCGTAAATTTCTAATTTTTTATAGCCCTTTATCAAAGTTACAACTTTGATTACCCATTCTTGTACGTTTAAATGAAAGCTTTTTTTCTCAGTTTCGAGAAAATTCCTCAATGAATACAAAAAGTCGAGACAGACACAACAAGCAACTATCGCAGTTCAAAAGGATGTTTATAAATAATTAGCGAATGTCGTGCAATGAGTTTTAAGGTTTAGTTATTTACTTAACTCCACTCGTGCTTACATGACAAATACTTAACATTTGAAAACAACAGAAATTATATTAATAGCTTTAATTTATTAGCATGAGTTTGGACTGTCGTGCTGCGTACTCTAACGTGATAAGGAATTCTGTAGAAGCAATATATCATGTCACTATTGTTGTTATCAAACCAGTAAAGTTTACAATTAACGTTTTTGGTACGATATTTTACTGTTTAAGTTTATGGTAACATTAAGTTCCCTAGAATGACATTTCATATGTACTATATAGTATATTAAAATGTTATTCTACGCCCATTCCATTAAGATATTCCTGCAACACTTTAATATCAAATCGGAATTCAATGCCATGGAAAAGAGAAAGTTTTAATCCGTATTCAAATAGTATACGTACGTGATAGTATCCTAGTGAATCATATTGGTACACAGGTTGTGAAATTTTCATTTTCAAGGGAAACCTTCTCAGAAGTAAATGAAAATTTTGTTCTGTAAATTGTATATCAGTTACAATACAGGCGGAAAAGCGAGCAAAGCATGCAGCGCAATGAGTAAAAAAAGATAAAAAGGTTTGTAAGATTTTTTCAGAGTCTGGAAATTTCAAGATGATATACTCGTAACAAGTGGGTAAACAAACGAGGCACAATGCTCTTGTCATTAAACATGCAATATATATATTTGCAATTTGCAACTCAAAACATAATATGTCGTACTAGTACATATATGAATCATTGAGCTCATGGTATATAAACATATCGTTAATATGATAGAAAGCCAAGCTTACACAAGCGACCACAGTCTTTAATGAAAATTATATTCCAGATAGGCTTGTCAACGCAAGTAAAAACAACTTAATAATCAGAACAAAAAAACACAGTCTAAAATATCGTAGAGAGGAACAAACGTTAATAAGAGTTCAGGTTACCCCATGCCACCCACGCATAACTGTTCCTTTGTCATATTAAAACCTTGATTAAACAATTTAATTAGCTAATGAATACGAATCTTTTCCTTAAATTTAGGCTCGTATAGCCTGATCTTAAACTATAATATCTTGTATTCGATAGCATGATGAGTTTGTTCTAAGTATTTTGTTTTCATAGAGCAAAAGTGAACTAATTCTCTGTATTAGCATAAAGGAGGTATAACACAATGTAATATAAGAAGAGGAACTAATTAAATTAATGAATAAAAAAAATGATAAAAAATAAAATATACGTAACGTACCGCCCTGGTGGTGAAGCATATTAAGTGTTTTTGCTCCTGCATCTTCGCTCTACGCAGGATTCAAGTTGCACCATCAACGTCATCAGTACAAATTACAATTACCAGTGAACCAAGATCAGAGGTCATGAGAGGATGAACACCAACAAAAAACGCCAAAACAAACATAAAATAAAAATAGAAACATAAAAGTTAGAAGAACCTAAATAAAATCATGAGACTAAAATTTACTAAATGAAAGCAAAAAATGAGATGGAAGAACACGTGCCACTTATATAACAGCATCACTGTTATTTCGTAAACAAATCTTGTAGCATGACATGCTCCTGTCATTTCTCCTAATCATTGTCAAAGGCTGCATAATGTATTATAGAAATATGGATATACAAGCTTACATAAGTAAAGGCTTATTTTATTGCTTGTAAACTATGAAAGAGAAAATTCATTTTATCTGACAAAAGTATCATCATTCATGTTATTGGTATCATTGTCATTTCAATCCCCTTTTCTTAAAATCCTTATTACCGAAAAAGAAAACATATTTAAGTTAAACAAATCAGGTCAAGGAGAAATGATCAATGAAAGGGAAAGAATGAGATGAGTGAAGAAAATAAAATCATAACATGGAAAACAACATCTTTATCGAATCAAGTCCCAAATATCAAACCTGGGATAGACTAATATTCAAGTCATAAAGTCATCATGAAAGAGTACTGAGTATTATCTCGACAAACATTAATTAAAAGCATCGACAGTCTTAAAAATAGCAACCGCCTACAGACGAAATAGAAAGTATTCCAAACTTTACTACACTTTCATTTAGTATAGTTCTTCAAACAACATATTATCTAATTTGTTGATACAATTTCATCCGGTAAACAAGATTTCTATTTTAATGGTACAATGCTCCGTTTTATAACTTCTTTAAGTTATATACCAATTTTCCATTTCTTAGTCAGCAACATGCAATTTGACCTAAGTTTCTATTTAAAGTTCATCACTATCACTTATGCAAGTATTTAAGTAATCCAAAATGTCAAAGACAAACTATGATATGCAATAATCCAAAAAGGTCAAAAGTATGTCATCAAGAGATATGTAAAGTATTTAGGTAGATGCGACACGGCTGTTTTGAGGAAAATTTTCCCCATGTTAATCAAATGTG
>JAQFXM010007369.1:0-11944 GCA_034693345.1 Entomobrya multifasciata
GTAAAACAAATGTTTACTATTTTAAATTTGTAGTTGATTAAAGCCGGCGGTGCGCTCACAGAACGCATTAAACCGCGCGCTCGAGAGAAAAAAGAGAGAGCGTTTCGTACGAACGCGAGAAACTCTGCCGCCCTAGTGGCCTGCTCTGCTACGTTGTCTCTTTTTCTCTCGAGCGCGCGGTTTATTGCGTTCTGTGAGCGCACCGCCGGCTTTAATCAACTACAAATAAAAAATAGTAAACATTTGTTTTACAGAAAAATGAATACATGTTTATGATCAGAATGAAATGGAGATTCTTACAGGGGTAAGGGCTAGTCCCAACTCAAACTACACTTGGGATCTTTACCTTGTAAATGTATTTTTAAGGGTCACCAGCCATCGAATTTATGGTCAACTACCAGGAATAAAGTTGACTTTTTAACGCCCACGCATATGGTGCCCAAATCGGAAATATATAATAAAATATCACCTATTCGACAGCTTATACTAAGGCTATTATTTGTGCAAAGTAAGTATTAGGAACTGGCCTCACTAAAAGTGGTAAAATAGTTCCTTCCGTATTTCAAAATCTAAAGGTGACTAAATGTTAGACGGGTGGATGACCTGCAGCAGTGATAGTGGGGCTTTTCAGTGACAATACTGATCCTTTCTCTAAACGTATTGCGTAATATGGGCTTATTCTACAGGCAATAAAATAATTCGCAAAACAAACTGATCACTTTTTCAATACTTTATTCCTCAACAAAATCAATTAAATTTGGTCAACAGACAACTGAACCAAATACTACAAAATTCACAATTAACAAGACAAAGTTAATTAACTATCTGCCCAACAGTAAGACAAAACTGCAGAAGGCAATTCACGCAACCATCACGCTTGCATTCCAAACGAGATATGACTACAAGCTTGCGCCTGCAGCCTCACATACCTCCATACACAATGCATTCAATTACGACATTTATCCATACAATAACGTTTCACAATTCATTTTATCATAAAATATGTGCTGCATAGCAGCTTAAATCTACCACTCAAACTAAACAAAGAAATACTCAATGCTAAAAACTTATTTCAGGCATCACTCAGCCACAGTAAGAAAACAATTTGTTCGACACCAAAAAAATCGAAATTTTTAATGACTTTTTTGGGCATGGTAATGATTGTGCCCCCTGTGCCCACTGTATGCTACAGAATAGGATCAAAATTTGTCACAACACTTCTTTTAGAACCCTTATCAATGGTCGCTAAAAATAAATCAAATCGGCGACATCAAAAAATTCGATGGCTGGTGACCCTAAAAAATATGCTAACTAATTTCCTAGTAGATTAACAATAAACTTTCAATTTCTGTACAAACCCAATTTTCAAGGCCCATACCGTCAAAATTATAACTCCAGATTTTTCATTAAAATATTATGACGATTGAACTAAATACTTGCATTTATAGACTTGCTGCACGACCAAAGCTCGCCTTTAAAACAGTAGCAGATATGAAGGTTACTGTGTAACCCAATTTTGCATAACATAAAAGTAAATATTAGTCTGTGATTTTTCCATTTCTAGAACAAAACATCATTTGATCCAAAGATACTCCATTGAATTCACTCAAAACATCTAGGTTTAAATATTTCCTAAAGCTATTGTACTTTAAGGCAAATGCTTACATTTTGATCTTCGCGTCGCTCCTGGAGTACCGATGACATTAATACGAAAAGTGCATTTTCTGCATCTTGAAATAAGTTGCTAAATTCTAAAGTGAGCATTCAAACGCCAGGAAATATAGACATCAATTTAACTCATTCAGTTATGACAATAAAATGTATGCGTAGACAGCTGAACTTAGAGTCAAAGAGCAAAAACATAGAGTCGACAGCCTGATTGCCAACTGTTTATAAAAAACGTGTTTAGCACTTCATTCCGATATATGAACCGAGAACATATTTCTCGCAGACTGAAATATAAACTTTTCGGAGAAAGTAGTGCTTCTGAAAAGCAGAATTATTCCATCAATGACCACGAATATTTTATGGTGAAGGGTGTCATCATAAATATATTTCCAACATAACTTGCGGGTGCGAATACTGCATGAACAATGTAATATGTATTTTTTGACGAGTACATACGTAAAAACTGTAGCTAAAATTGAAATACTAGAATTTTTCTCACTTATATGTTATATGAATTGAGTTATTCGTTCAGCAAACTAATGACCGATTTGTTACTAGATGACTACATAATTCTAATGAGTCTACTGCGTGCTTCCAATAAATCGACTTCATCCTCCTAATAAGTCGACTACATGATTCTAATACGTCGACAGCATGTTTCTAATAATTCGACTGCATATTCCTAATAAGTGGACTGCATGCTTGTAATAAGTCACGCGCACTCGTATATAGTCGACTGCATATCCATGATAAAGTGATTGCGAGACTGCAAGGTGACACCATCACACCGTGCAGAGGGTGAGGCTAAAAGTATATATATTGTTAAATGTGCAAGAAGATAGTCTACCCAAATATGCAAACTTTTTTCAAAAGTCATGACTAATATGAAAGTTGTGACGAGTATTTGAAACGTGCAATACTTTTTGAACAGAATGTAACCAGTAAACTGAAGGAAAGTTTGAACAATTCGTTATGGAAGTTTTCACTTCTAGCGCTGTGATAATGAAAGAACAAATTCAGGTTCCAACTTAAACAGTCCTAACTTGTGCGACACAAATACGATTGCAATGATGTACAGTACATAGTTTTACGACATTTTTCCATAGCAATTTAAATTTATTTGTTGTCCTAAAACTTGAGCTCAGCTCAAAGCACTCAATATTCAATTATTATTATGTATGCTCGTGTACTGGTAAACAGACAAAAACTCTATTGTAATAAGTGCATAAATACAAATAAGATTTTTTTTAACTGCCCTAAAAATAGCACTAGTAATTGTTTTTCCATAAAATATTCTTTAACAACAAAACGTTCAAATCAAATATTTCGATCACGTGACAAATACATTCAACTTTGTACACACGCTAATGAGCAGAAAGATGTGTTACGTTGTCACTGTCACGCAAATTCAATCAGCCTGCTTGAAAAAAACTAATTCATAAGAGCGCTACAAAAATTTTGGGCCAACTACGTTAACACCGTCATGCTGCAATGTTCATTTTCGTGGTGCGACGCTTCGCCAACGCGACGTTTAACCAACGTCATTTGACCAAATATCTATTTTCTTAAACGACACTTAGCCAGAAGTACATTTTTAGAAAACGACACCTCGCCAAATCCTATTTTATTCACTAACGACATTTTACCAAAAACCAAATCCCAAGAAACGACACTTCACCAACAAGAAAAGACGAAAGCCCAATTCCCAGAAAATTACTTAATCGTTACGAATACCTATTTTACGAGAAAAAAATCAACCCATCTCACATTTGAAGCCTTGCTTTTAAGAAGTTTATTTCATATAAATGTATAAGTACTACAAATCGAGTTTGCATCACAACGGCACCATGTAACTTTCATGTATTCTATTCATATGCATACAGAGTACTCTAAATTTATGTATTGCAGATTTTCCTCTCTTCAAATTTTAAATGGATTTTAAGGAAAATTGGAATCAATTATTATATTTTGTTGCTAATCGGGGTTTCGATATTAAGCTTTCCTACAAATTAAAGGTCACTTGGTACATGGAGATGAAATACAGCTCTAAATTATACATAATCCATCTTTATGTTTGCCTTTATAGAAAACTCCTTTGACACTCACTATACTACTAGTATTTCAATATAATCTCTTTACAATGGACTTATAACTTGATTTTGATTAGGCTTAAAGCTATATACTAGTAAGACTTGGTTGAATTAGATTTAAAGAATAAGAGTTAAATTCAGTCTGGTTAAGATTCGGTAGTTTTCCTGAAGGATGGTTAGGTTATGCTTGGTTCGTTTCAAGAAGGGGTTCGACAAAAGAAAGTAGATCTTTCAATGAAGAAATACTTCCTGTTGAGATGAAGCTGTCACCTCCTAGCAATACCTATTTGGCAAAGTGTCGTAGCCTTGATTTTCCCGTTTTGGTTAAGTGTCTTATCCTACAAAAATTAATTTGGTGAAACGTCGTACAGAGGCGCCTGACCCAAAAAATTGTGGATTTGGTGCACCGTCGTTTTGGCGAAGCGTTGGACAATCGTTCATTTAACCTGTGTATAAAAATCAACTCTGTGGAGTCGTTTATATTTGGCATGAATTGGTGTGCATACATGCTAGCTTTTACTCGTTAGCTTTTCTTCTTGGCACATGATTAGTTTTTAGATCAACGGCAAGCATACTTATAATAAATTATTCATCACAACGAATACAATACTTTTTCACACTCTCGCATCTGCGGCCAAAAGAGGTAAATATTCTAGAAAACATGTGTGTTCCATATAAAAGGTTCAGTCTGATCGATTTTTATTGTTGTACATGTTGGCAGACATTATAATGAATGAGCAGCCTACACTTTGTATTATTTCTTTCCTTCTGACAATACTGCGCATTAAAAATACAAAGTGGTCCAACGGCTGTGCTAACAGTTCAACATTTGTGTTCATTGTAATAGCAGCCTTTATAACGTTTTCGCAATAAATTTTCTGTAGTGATGAAAGTGTTATTTGTTTTGTCTTGTTGCTTATTCTTTACGTTGATGGGACCAGTCAACTAAAAGTATATTTATTATGCCGATACATGCGTTAAAGTTAATTGACTTCTATCTGTCACCTGATAAACTTCTTTTCGCTTGTCGTTGGCTTCGAGTATCATAAAAATACCGGTAAAAATCTGTTTAAAACTACTACTGTTTAAAGTAACAACTTTAATATGGAAACCTTTATTTGTGCAGTTTGTGGTGTTAAAACGTTCCGAAAAAGAATAAGAGCTTTGCCACTTGACATGTCTCCATTTTCACAAAACCAAAGTCGACCAGGTAGTATAGGCATTTATTCATGTAATAAGAAATTAGTAATAGTGTGCCTGGACTGCTCGGAAACTTTTTGGGCTCAAAGTGATGAGTATGATAGACTAGGTTTACCTATTCACAAAAGAAGTTTTAATTGGGTTAAAAGTCTTCCACCACCGGAAAACAGAAAGGAAGCGCTACTTGCTAGACTTCCTTCTGGAAAAAAGGAGGTAATCGGTTTCTGCAAAAGTGAATTTTGCAGGAAACTTTTTGTGATGCCAATTTTTTTTCATTTTCAGGTGCCCAGCAGTCCACCAATAGATGATCACCTGTCTGATATGATGCACTCTAGTGTCACTAATTTAAATGTTTCGAATGGAGCTAGCTCATCGACCACAATTTCATGCAACGGTGTCTACAAACAGATTAAACAAAAGAAGTCACCCCTGAAAAGTAGACCTTGCGAACATCAACCAACTTCCAAATGTTTGCTAGTAAATATTTCTAAAAATTTCTTTTTGAATTCGTCAGAAACTTCTGATTTTGACCAGAAATGCAAAGCCATCACTACGACTACCTTTGCTATTTGTTACCCGATTTCATCGTGCAAAGCAACAGCATCTTTTAAAAGTGTACCAAAGCAAATAAATGAGACGTACAATTCACAAAAATAAGATATTGTCCGGTTTTTTCGGAATATATAAATCCAACATGTAAACGTGCCCTGAAATTACATGTGATTGTTTGCTACGAAAACCTTTGAAACGATTTTTAACAGTTCCAATTCTTTCAGGAAAACCTTTTTGTCTAATTTTTTATGGAAAATTATTGTTTGTTTTATTTGTGTAAAAGTTTTTTAATCGTCAATGTTAAATGAATATCAATAAATGTTCACCAATAAACAAACATTCATTATTGGATCATTTCAATTTTTTGCCCTTCACGTGAAAAAAGTACATCTGAAGCTAATCATTTGATCTGATGTTGATATTTGTACTTAATTTGTTCGCTAATTAACCAAGCCTTTACCTCCCAAGTTTCAACCACACATATTACTTTATTTCCTGTTTTATATTTTTGGAATACATTTCAACCTGCACAACTGTTCTCACGGTCAAGTTACTAAAATTTATTGAAATACAAGCTAATCTCAATGAAATACTGGAACAAGTTCATGGCACACTATTCAAATGGGAGACCATAGAACTCATGCACCTGGCAGTGTGTACAGGAATAGTGCAGAAAATATCAGTAGTGTGAAAACGAAATAGTGTATAAGTGGAATTCCACTCTTACCACGAACTAAATAAAAAAAGTTTACAGGCTAATCATTAAATTTCTCTAGGTTGTCTAACTGAATGTAAAAAATTCCATATACAAGCTCCACTCAAGATATGTTAGTTAAACAAATAAACAATATTTCCACTCTGCACAAACCCGATTCAAAAAGAGCAATATACTTTTTTACAACAGTCTGTCGTTTTTTATCTCTATTGTGACACAAAGCTACATCACGATTAAATTTAATTATTTCATATACATAAGCACATTTTACATTTGACAATAAAGCAAACCTCTCTAAATTTATTTAGAAAACTATGTTCGACTTTTGAATAAACGATTAACAATTTTTGGCATTAGAGTAATTTCGGGCGTGCTTTTTAACTGGATGTTTGATTCATTATGCGTATGAAATGCGTACAGGTTTAAACATAAAATACTAAATGGAAAAAATTTCACATTTTTCCGGCAAAGTATAATTGTGTGAAATTTTTGTATGGTTAAATTTTCTAGTAATTTTTCCGTGCCATATACATGTATTGAAAGTATTTCAGTATGCTACCAAATGTTTTTAACGAATTATACAAGCATTTAAAAAGCTACAATTCCTCACTTTTAAAGTGAAACTTTAATTTCATCTTGATACGAATTGACTTTGGTGAATTAAAAGGCACTGTTGTACTTAGTTGATACACCAGAGTATAAACTCTCATAACTGCCCAAAATTATAACACAGTTCCTTCTTAGTCGGTAATTACTAGCTTTACCCGTTATTTATTCGGGTCATTAAGACAACTTATATGAAACGTAAACAAGATCATCCAATATGCAAATACAAGCCATTTGGAACGTAACTACAAGCCATTTGGGGCATAATACCAGCCATTTGGGGCATAATACCAGCCATTTGGAACGAAACCAAGTCATTTGGAGCGTAACAATGAGCCATTTGGAACGTAAATAAAAGCCATTTGGAACGTAAATAAAAGCCATTTGGAACGTAAATAAAAGCCATTTGGATTGTAAATAAATGCCATTTGGAACGTAAATAACAGCCATTTGGAACGTAAATAACAGCCACTTGGAACGTAAATAACAGCCATTTGGAACGTAAATAAAAGCCATTTGGCCAATTGTAAATTTGAGAAAACTGGACGCAGACACGATATTATACGTATTTGAATATGATACAAATTATGTTTCAATGTTATGCTAGTAACTTTTGTTGAGCAGTAATGTAATGTAATGTTAAATGATAAAATAGTAACGATAAAATAATTAGAATATGATAATATAATACAATGCGCTCATGTACTTTTCTGTTAACCGGTACTATAAATCCATACTGCTATTCTATTCTAATTGGGACGACATCAAGGATGTATTCACAATACAACATTCACAAAGTTATTGATAAGTACCTTCAAGTACAAAATAGTTACTGCATGTGTCATCCTAAAACAATTAAGGAACACCTGAAGTAAATGCTTTTCTGTGACTTTCACATTGCGTAGTTGTAATTTTTTCTGCCCACTATGGACCAAGACAGCGGTGAATAATTAATTTCGTTTGTAATAACCGTACTGTTTTGGTATGAATTATTGTAATCGCTAGAATAACAAGTAAAAGAAAAAATGTTACATGTGCTGCGAGAAAGCATCCAATAATGTGTAGGTCAATTCACAACAGATTGAAGCATTCCAAAATCTAAATTGGTATCTTAGTTTAGCAGCTGAAATTTTTCAAAGATTAATTTTTTAACATGTGAAAGGTATCAGAAATAAAATGAATATTATACTATGTTAAATACTCGACATCACTTTAAAGTCGGCTCTTAATTAATCATGAGAAGGTTGATATGGAATATCATAAATTTGTGGCATTTGTTAAGTAATTACATTATTGATAAAAATCATTACGAAGCTGAATATAATACGAAAGTAAGTATTGTGTATATAATCTCACACAAACATGTACCTGTGCCAGACCTTATCAAGTAAACTGCTTTTTGTTGGTGCTGCCGTAGCCCAGACTAATTAGAATTGGTCGTAAATTAAATATTTCCACGTGTAGGCTGACTACACGATATCCATTTTCTAATTATCCATTAAAATAATTAGACATTTTATCCTTACGAATGCCTTTAATATGATCATAAAGAGTTAAATATCGTAAAATAAAGATTCCAGTATGAACGTTTTTTAGCTGCTCCGCTCTAACTCGGTAAAAATTTCCCCAAAAATATCAAAAATTAATATTACTGTTTCACAAATTTCAAATCATATTTGTTTATAAACTACTTTACTGATTAACATTTATTAATTTCTTGAAAGCTTTTAAATGGCGGATACTACATTCAAATCTACGTTAGCATTTTACATTTTACTAACAACTTTACATTTTAATCTGGGATTTGAAATGGAAACAATAGATAAACATTGTGATATTTTCTCTGTCGAAGTTCAACAAATTAACAAAGTAGTGCTTTATTTGGTTGGAGATCTTACTCATCTGAAATGTACTAATATTCAGTACTTGCATCCACAAGTTGTGCTACCATCATACCAAACAGTATCACTAAAAAGGTTGCGAATCATAAACTCAATATCTGTTAACATTATAATAACAAGATTTTCTGCACTGAATGCATACATAAAAGACACTGCACCTATGTCCCTATATAGCCTTATCTTTAGTACAAATACTTTGGTGTTCTTTATGGAAAACACTTCTAGTTATGAATTCTACACCGCAACTTGTAAACATGACATAGGTTCGATAAAAGTTTGCAGGCGGTATGACTTAATGATTATAAGTCCATCCTTTAAAATTGTGATTCTTTACTCATACTCAGGTCAGTTTTTAACTAGTTGGGTCCTTTGCGACAGATTTTGTCTGAATGAAGACATCAACATTCATCTGACTTTACGGCAACTTAATCTATACAAAATACAAAAACTTAACAGGAAATACTTTTTTCAAGCCAACATGAAACAGTTGAAGGCTTTCATTCCTTATACGAAAAACAACTATAGAATCAATATGAAGGACACTACTTGCGACAAAATTTACAAGACAAGAAAATACACGTACTTAGTTGATGTTTTCTTTTGTTGGGCGAAACAGATGTTGGCTAGTGAACTAACAAAAATTCACAACGTAACTTACATCCGTTATCGATCGAAATCTATAAAGAGCCTTTTGCATTTTGAAGTACAAAGTAATTTTAAAACATCTTGGAACGAAGGATTATACCTTCAATATTACTCTGGATACGTATATCATTACAGTATTAATACAACTGAAAGCAACTCAACTTCGCAGTTGGGTTATGAAACATTTATTAAGCCAATGTGTGCAGATACTTGGTTTGGATTTCTTAGTACATGGCTACTTACAACAGTATTTTTTGCTTCATATTATCGATTCAGCTGCCATTTAAAATCAATTAATAGCACACTTAGACAATCATTAGACATGCTGTACATATTTTTCTGCTCAGGCAGCTGTTCAAATCCTAACAAAAGTATACTTCCTTTAGTTATGTTCGGTAGTTTCATGTATTGGCAATTTTACCAGTCTAATATTATTGGTCTAGTTATTACTGAAGATACAGTAAAACCATTCAAAACGATAAAGGGCTTTTTAAATGCTGGCTATAAATTAGCAGAAGGTACAGCCAATGCGCCTTGTAGACTTCATGCTCCAGAGCAACAACAAAAGTTTTTTTGCGTCAATAATGACGAAGAAGTGGATGAATTTATTATTGAAAAACTTGGCGAGAAGCAAGAAGCTCGATGGAGTAATTGGTATTTAAGTAAAATGAAGGCTGAATACGAACGCGAATTAGGGCCTGACATAAAATGTTTAAGTGTAAAAGAAGAGGTGGATATTGATCCTTGGTTTATTGCAATCATAACAAATAACAGGTATTGGATGATGCAAACAGTTGAACGAATATATAGCGGAGGCTTCATGTCAGAATGGGATAAGATGGCATATTTTGCAGAGATCAACCAAAATAGAAAGAGATTTTTAGCTCCGATTGTAGAGAAGGTTCCTGATTCGATAAAATGGAAGCATTTAAAATCTGTTTTTTTGCTACTTGTGTTTGTAAATTGTGGTTCATGTTTTATTTTACTTGTTGAATTGGTGGCTAAGTTTTACAACATGAAGTTTCAAGAGAGATATTTTTTGTTTGCAAAACTTGCCGCTAGCATTGAAGAATGGAAAGGAATTATTCATGAAGTGGTGACTATTAAACTATAATTATATTAACACTATGAAATTAAACAAAATACATGCATGTTTGAAACAAGTGATGTAGTTTAGCGTAATTTTGGTAGCATGCTTGAATCCTTGAAAAAGGATTTTAAGGCATGCAAACATTTTTCTAAATCCACGGGGACTTAGTTTTTATCTTTTAACTATCCTTAACATATTTATCTTTGGAAAAAAATTAATACAGCTCGCAAGAAAACTTCAAACGGTCTTAGGGGAGATTGTCGAAAGAAAAGTAGTCGAATGACATTTTAGTCTAAAAAAAGTAGTCGAATAACATTTTAGTCAAACGGTAATTTTGGTCGGTTATCATAATAGTCGAATGCCATTTTCGACCAATTACATTTCTACATCTTCTACCTGAAAAAAGTAATGCAGTCATCTTTCATCGAATTAGTTATGAAAAACGCAGTTAATTTATAAATGTGGAAACTGGAATGGTAGTGCATGTTCTTTTTTCTTTGTAAACGATTGTATCTAAGAAGCCTTGTTTTGTGCAGCGTGACAAAGATTCGTCCCAAATGGATTGCCCTTTCCACGCTCCGAGCTCGCTAATATCGGTTACTACAATTCATATTCAACTTATCATGAACTATCATTCACTCTTATGGCGACAATTGGTGCTGATCTCAGATAAAACCCACTCTGGATTAGGTTTGGAAAAATCCGCAGTTTAATTTCTACTTGGAGATCATTTCATCAATATGTCGTATTATGTTTATGGAAGCAAGGTCTGATCCGAGATCAAAATGATCCGTGACAGTGACAACGGATCAAGAAATCAAAATTTTCTTACATTATACATGCCATTCAATCCAAGATAGAACCTTATCTCGCAATAACTCAGCTTTTTCTATGAAGTATGCGAGCCTTACACACAGACAAACTTACTCTTCTCTGTGATTTGTTTACTTAAAACATCAATAAGTCTGTAAAACATATTTACTAAAAAATACATTAGCATGTATTTAATTCCGAAGTGGTTGATCATGATCAGTTGTTATAAAAGTTTATATCTGATCCTCAGGCTTCACCTGTGATGGGAATGATATCAGTTGTAAAAAGAAACATTCATTTGGATGACTGCATGGAAAAATTGTAATTGAGAAAACGTATCAGGCGCTCACGAAAAACCACATAACATAGATACTATCTTGGTAATCACACATACCAGTTGCAATTGCTTTCAAAGTCAACTGTGTTCGTTTTCGAATTATAGCGTACGTAACATTAGATATAAATACAGATCAGAGTAATTAGATCTACTTAATTATTTGTTCTATGCTATTTAGAATTTAGAATATGTATGTAATGAAAATTAATTTGACTTAATAGAATAGAACAAAAAATCAGACAAATTTGCATTCGACCAAAATGTACTTTTTTATTCGATCACTTTTTTTAGACCAAAATGACTTTCGACCAAATACGTCTTCGACCA
>JAQFXM010007370.1:0-11944 GCA_034693345.1 Entomobrya multifasciata
GTTTGGGACAGTGATAAGAGTGGTGTACAATCTAACTTGTTTGACAGCGCTTACTTTTCAAGCATTCGGTCATGTCTATCATACAGGGCCCTTAACAATAGACAGTCATCTTTGTATTCTTTTGCGTGTGATGGTAGTCGTTATGTGATGTGTGAGCTTGTTCACAATTAAAATGTTTAGGTCCTTTATTGACAAATTTGTTTTAGATCGCAATATTACGTGCATAATATTTTTGTCTTTATTTAACGTAGTTAAATTTGAAACAATATGAAAATTTCAATTAAAGATTTGTTATGAATCCCTTAAGTGTTCAAGTAAAACAAAGTTCTAAAATACATTCAATGGTTATTTCACTGAAAGATTATCATCAAGATAAATTATCGTGTACGAGCATTCTGAATTTTATTAAAAATAGGTTTTGGACTGCTGCTCATTTCAGTACAATAAGTTCACGACTGCATTTTCAGGAAATTCATTTGATCTACTTTATGGTCATAGAACGTTTATCATTTTCAAAATATAAAGGCTACTATTAAAATCTGTTCACCTACCAAACCATTAACCTTAAATGATTCTTCTCAGTCTGGTCTGGTTTGGTCATGCTTGCCAGAACTTCATATCAATTTTGTCCTTAAATTTCTTATCATATAAAATAAAAGTAGTGCAATATAAGTAACAATGCACAAAACGCTTAAAAAAGTATTTTCCCTTGCACACTACATAGCTACATTACAAACTAGCGTATACATTTTTTTTCAGTCAAGTTTATTGTAAAATATTGACTATGCAAGGGCTAAAAAACCATGCCAATAATAAAAACCGTTTAATCTGTTAAATTAATTTACATTTTTAACGAAAAATTTATCAGTGCTAGTATTTTTGTTAAAGCTTGCTGTTGTAAAAGAATTAAGTTTTTTGAAGAAATTAGAATGACAGCAATTTAACTATAATGTACGACAAGGTTTCGCAGCATAAAAGTCTTTTGTACTATTTACTTATCTCTTTTAATTAGCAAAGTGCAATTTGATGTATGATGTATTTCATGTGACTGCATCCATATCTTTTCTGACGAAACATTATACATTTTTGAATATTAGATTTAATCAGAAAGACAAATCAGTTTATCAAACCGTCAAAATACCAACACTTTTGTTCATATAATTAAATTAGTGATATATAATATCATATTTCGAAGTTTTGAATAATTTAATTTTCAAATCTGTGATTGCCAAGTTGGCTGTTTATAACTCAACTTATGTAAAGGCTTTGCTTCTGAACTCAACTCCCAATCATCCATGATACACCATTGAAGCATATTTATACTCTATTCCACCTAATTATTTGATAGCTAAACCAAAACTAAGTAGTAAAATATAAAGTAAAATTGTTGAAATTACTTTGAGCGTTACAAAAGTCTGGGCCATCTTTCTGTTGGCGTTGTCAACAGAAGTCTTGGTTTTGTCAGCATTTTAACTTTAGCTTTCATTTAGGAACCTAGGACTATGCAATAAGTCAAAATTTAAAGTGACTCTATTTACGCGACAGAATTAGAATTGTAAATAGGCTTTATAAAATTTTCGTGATCAACCAAACTTATATTTAAACTAAAGTAAAGCTTAACTTACTAAAATTTAAGCAAATTAAATCGCATTACGACTGAACCATTCATTTCGATTTCAAAATGGCAACATTTACGCATTATGTATGATATGTTGCCTTTTATAGGATAACGTTATGTGTTAAATGTTACTCTTGTTTATTTTTAAATCTGATTATTTTGTTCCCGCAACTAGCAAACATTGTAATGCCAAATTCACAGCCCAATCAAGACTTCTCAAAGCTGTAAGCTTGTCAAGAAAGTTGTTATCACTAAATTTTATTTTAAGTTTGGTACAACTTTTACAAAACCTCCTTATCCACAATCGGATTGCCCTACTTTTTTCTCTATATTCTAAATTTGCAGCCTCTTTCAAATAGGCTTCAGTATTAAATCTAATTTTAACCAAATTACCTAACCCTAGCACTAGTAAAACTACGCAATTATTAAGTGTTAAACCATAAATTACCAATACCAAAACATTCACTTCCTCTTGATCTAAATTAAAACTTAAGGCTAAAAATGCTAACCTAATTGACATTCCTAAGATTCCACACACTATCATAACTCCCAAAGCTGTTTTTTGTATATGATTGTACAAGCTGTTGAAAATTTGAAGTTGCCTATATATATTTAAGCTAGCGTAGACATTTTGATTGTGGCTTAGTTCAATTCTCATAAACTGAATGTACTCTTCAATTAGAATCGGACACAATATATAGCATACACTTATCATGAATACAGAGCAACTAGCTCCAAAATTCCATATAATAATATTTACCATAAATAAACCCATTTTGACAAAGCTTGTTCGAAAAACTACTAAAATATCTGAGTTTGTTAACATTTCATTGTTATAGCATTCCTCCAAAAGAAAATAACCAATCAATGAAGGTTTACATTTTTCGTTCCAATGAAATCCAAGAGTTATAAATGGGCCAAATATACTTCCTGAAAGCAGCATAACAGGAATGGCTAACAGGCTTAATTTTGTTTTATAGTTAGATTTTTCATTCGATTTAAAATCGTGACTATAGTTTTCAAAACCTTTTCGGACGTTCAGTATATTGTTAAGGTAATATGTAAAAGTCGATATATGGATCCTAGCAAGGTGAAGGATTACTGTGTTAAATAAAAGTAGAATGAAGCATAGTAGTCCAAATATTGTATTATTTCTAGAAATTTTGTCTTCGTTGAATATTTTCCAAGTTGAAATTAAACATTGACCAAGTTGCAAGCTGACTATGGAAGTATGTAGTATACCCTTGTATTTCAGAAGATCCAAGTTTCCTTTCGTTTCAGAGACAACTACCATCTCTTGAGAAGTTGGGTTATCTAAATTGATTGGAATACTTTTATATATTCTTGCCTGAAAGGTCGCTGCTTTGAAAAGGTGGCTTATATCAAAATACTTGTTTACTGTTTTCTTTGCATTTCTAAACAGCATTTGTAAAAAGTTAAAGGTCACAATTATGTAAACTATGGCTCTACTTTTTTCACGTTTATTGAATACCATCTTGTCTAAGGAAATGCCAATATTTGATAATATGTTTTAGAAAACTTGGGACAAAATATTGTAGAATTTCAAGTTAAAAAATACAATGGATTCAAAAACTATATGAATATATTTGTAAGTACGCTTAATAGCAACTGAGCTTGACATGTGCTTGAACTTTCTTATTATCAGTAGCAATATTTTACCTCAGACATTTCTTAGTTTTATAAGCTCAAAATATTTTTGGCTGTAATCTTACGGCAAAATAAATGTTTCAGAGGACTCATAGATCATGGTTCCTGATTGTCTAAGAAATAACATCGTTACTTCTGACTTTACACTAACACGCGCAAAATTAATGAAATTTTAACACTTCTGTTTGATAAACAGTTCGAAAAAATATAATCTATTTGGACATACAAGGAAATCGTCGCTTCAGAACTGAGTCCGACACAATGCCTGTCTGGAATTTGGTTTCGCAACACATGATAATCTATTGTAAAGTGTCTGAAGCTAGAAATATATTTATGGTCGAGAAATTTTTACCGACTCAGGAGTTATGTAAACGTTAAAATACGTAAAAACAAGTGAATTTGAAAATACACGTTAGGGAAAATCAACACAAAACCTTCGGTATGACCTATATATGAATTTTGAATTAATATTGTTGCCATGCAGATAATACTGACTGATATTTCCTCATCCACTCGTGATTGTACTTGTCGAATTGTAACGATTAGAACTAATAAAGTTAATAATTTGAAGACAAATTTATTCACAACTACTGGATTTTTGTCAAAATGTTCACAAATGTACACAAATCATAAGCTTATATGTTGTATGGGAATAAATCCATTGCTTTAACTGCGATGTTTACTTGTACCAAGCAGATATTATGTTAACAGCACGCTAACGCGTGTTAAATTTATCAAACCCACCATCGTCTGACCGGGTTAAACAATATGTGCTTTCGTAAAACAAACCAAGATTAGCATGTTTGATCTTCAGCGTGTTTATAGTATGACTCGACTTTATTACGGAAATATACTTACTGATAATAAATAAAGTTTATGATGACAATACATCTTACTCGGATATAAATACCCGGGCAATATTATGTCATACTGTATTATACATTTGTCTGGAAAAACATGTTTACATAGTATTTTAACCCTAAAAATTTACAAAATGCTTTTGTTACTTAAACATGTATGTTGCTTATTAATATCTACTTTCTAGCAGTTAACAAGTCATTTTTGCAAAACAACCACAAAACCTATGCGAGTAGCAAAACCAAAATTAACAATGTTATTGCCAATACTAATGTTTTGGTGTGCCAATATTTACCTTATTAAATACTGATGAAAATTTGTTTACCAATCTGCTCAATTTCATAATATATGAGTAGTAACTACGAGCACGGGAGTACCTAAACTGTGTGCAATTTTAAATATCCAAAATAACAGAAGGTATCTCAGCCAGTAAACACTTCAACATTTTCAATTAGTTTCACTACTCTACAAATTTATTTCCAGAATCATACAATAAATTTGTTTTCTATTTTTGCCTAATAACTGTTGGTTGCCTCGAATTCGAATTCGGTGAAATTTACCTCAGAAACTATTTAGCTTCAAAAGAATCCCTTTGAAGCATATTTCCACGAAAAATATTATGCATAATAAAGCTTGTAGAACAGCATTACAAATGAAAAGGTCTCTTAATTGTTTCATGCCGAGTACATTTTCTTCGAACCCATGATCACTTTTTAAAGATTCCGACATTTTGAACATTTTTGACGAGTACAATCCTATTGGCGTTTTTTTAGAAATAATTTGGTTTACAAGTGAAAACCAATTCCAACTTTGATTTAAAGCGCTTGCTTTTATAAACTCTTTGAGAGCTCTATGCTGATAAACTGTTTCCACCAGGTGATTTTGGTAATCATATAATCCAGATTCCACAATTATGCCAAGTCCTCTCTGGACCACTTTTTGAAGATAATTAAAACTAAGACTAGTCCAAAGATGCAGTTCTGGAAACACGATTGGGTTCTGGTTTTCTATTAAATAATACTCTCCGAATAAAACCAAGAGGAGTTTATAATATACTGCTTGTTTGTATTGAATTCCGTCGACTGTATTCGGATTGGTATTATAAAACCAAGCAAAACGATATAACAAGCAGCATTTGGCAGTTGCAGTTGTTGAACTTGATGTGAAGAAATCTAAAGCTTTAAAAGTGAATGTACCAAAATTTTCATCACATAAATATATTTGATGCTGACTTTTATTTAAGTGAGCAAGTGTAAAAATATTCGACCAAGTATTCTTATACCATTTGGTTTTATTTAATAAATTACCAAATAAAATACCTACTTTGGTATCGTTGGTGGGTGCAAAACTTTTTTCTTTAAGATGTTTGAAAAATGTTGAGTGATCAACTAGAATTGACATGCTGTTGTTAAATATTAAGTCATTAAATGATCTAGGCAAGTCAGCGGGTTTGTCAGCTTTTGTCATTTGGGTGTACATCGAGGACGTATACATATTTCGAATCAAATGACAAGCGTACAACCAAATTATTACAACGTACCAATTCTTACAATTCATTGATTTTCTTCGATCGTCTATTTGCTCAACTAATACTCCATACATCCAATACAATGGATTTCCTGGAATACCAGTAATTAAAAGTGTGCAAGTTAACCATACGATTGTAGTTGCAAATATTGACCATTCTAAACTACTGAAAGGAAATAGTGTTAAAATGGCACTAAATGAATGGGATTTTATATGATCCATTTGCTTGTTTACTAGCACAGAGAACCTGTAGCCATAAAGTACGCTACCAAACGATATGTAGTGCTTGGAACGATCATTGTACATTCTCAGTCGATTAATTGGCCCGTATTTGTAGTCTCTATCAAGCGTTTTCTGGCAAGAGTAAGATGTGCAGTTGAAAAACATTGCTAAATGAAGCTTAGCGCAATTTTCTTGTGGGGTTTTATATTCTGAAATATACTTTGACAGCATTTGTAGGTTTCCGCAATAATAGTATGGATCCCAATCTCCATAAAGTTTTTTCAAGTCTGCCATTTGAGTATTTGTGTCAACATTGGGATTAGCCCATATCCAAGATTCTCGGGAAAAAGTATTGATTTGTTTCACCATAATCCATCGTAATCTTGTAAAAGCCCAGCATTCATAATTAGTAGGTTGACATGGTACCAGTACGGCGCTTTCGAGTATATTTATTAAAATTACAGCTGAAAATTGTTGGTTATTGAACATTTCAAGCCATATATCCAACGAATTATTTAATTGCACTGGAATCACCACATATTCTGCAATATAAAAAGTTTTGTGTTTTTTAATCTCTCTATTATTTTGCAGATAATTAAAATGTTTTTCAACGTGAACTTTATCCAATCCATTAAGCATAGGAAGCTGAACTAAACAAACAGGATTATGTTTTGAAGAGTAAAATATTTTTTGATACAATATTGAAGTAAATTGGTGATCCGTTTGCGTAGTTATTTTAATGTAAGCACCAATACGTTCTACACTTTTACGCTTGTACTCAATACTGCGTGATTGTACAACTGTAAAATTTGCTTGTGAGGTTATCCGTAATATTTCTAGAAAAATTACTAGTAATATTGGGTTAGCACTTTCCGACCAAAACAAGTTAATAGAACAAGATTGAAATGCTTTAAAAAATTGCGAAATGTTATTCATAATTTCGGTATCCATTTTCTGTCGGCAGTATTGCAGCGGCCCTTTATTATAGGACAAGCCGTTTTAAACTGAAAACAGAGCGTAACCTAAAAGTAATAACTTTTATGTAATGTATGTAACGACTTTAAAATTTGACTGAACTTAATTACTATATATTTGCAGCAGAAAATTCTTTAAACTAAATTCAATTAAGCACTTTCAAGTAAAGCCTTATCGTAAGAATATATTATGCTGGCTCACAAGGATAAATTGGGAATCAAAAGTAAACCAGCTTTTTAACTTTGTAATGATTACGGCATCAAGAAAAGGAATTTTTGGTTCCTGCTGGAATAAAGTTTTGGGAGATTTAGTACATATATAGCGTGGTATAAACTTTGGACTGTAATATGTTAAACTTTATTACATCTAGATTTTTTCTACAGACTCTTCAAAATGTATTGGAACAGAAATATAAAACAAATTATTGGGATTTAATATTTATTTACTTGGGTGTGTCTGCCTGTTAAATTTTTATTGAAGTTGAAACAGTTAAAAAGACTTGTAGGACCTGGCTTTCCAATTTAAAAAAAAACCATTAAATTTGTAGTTCATAAAAATCTTATTGAGTCCTTCAACTACTCTATAAATCGTTATGAATTTAATTATTCAGTTTAGACGACTTATTAATTCAACTTGTTTTTTCAGCGTCACCAAAATTCAAGAGAAAAACAAATAACAAAAACTTAAATTTCAAATTACAAGTTTGTAATAGAAACTGAAGCATACTAGTTGGAAATTAAAATCAATGAGACGTAATGACTTATTAAAAAAATCAAATATACAAAATTAGAACAAATGAACGTAAAAGATTCTCGAATCTTGTGGATTCTACTTTGTCTGCTAGTAGAATGGCTTGGAAACATGTCATTCAGAATTCTAGCATGTCTAAATCTTACACTTTATTAGAACATCTCGTATCAAAAATTTATTTTTTAAGATGATAAAATTTTTGTGTCAGGTCAACAATTTAACAATAATCTTTTCCATGGTAGGACGTAGTATTGTAAATAGACCATCTAGGAACTATTTTTCGATCGAAAAGTTTTTAAGGATAATTTAAAAGTTGACTTAAAAAATTAATAACAATTAAAATGTTTTTTAGAATTTACAAATTTATTCTTTTAGCTTTTAACATCAATCTCAATATGCAAAGCTTTTTTACAAATTAAAAATTGTTTGGCTTTTTATAAGCTTAATTAGTGAATCTCATTAACATCTAGCCACATTATGCTTATTTTCAGGCCTAAAAGTATATCACAGGCATTTTACATGCCATTTTTGCATTAATTTTTATACGCAACTCAAACCGTATAGGACGAAGCTTCAGTATTTTCTTATTTTTTAAACGTAAATATTTCAGTGTCCCTCAAAAAGAAAACTCAACTATTTATTTGAAATTAATATTCAATTCTTCCGTCTATAAAAGCAATCAAACACGTGTTTCAGATATCGATTTCATTCTATTTAGGCCAAGTTCAATAATATTTTGTCTACGAATAATCGAAAGTTGTATTGATTTTTAGCTTGTTTATAGAAAACTTTGTTTCTGTAGTAAGCAAATTGATGATACATAAAGTTCATGCAGGAATAATTATCCAAATAAACATAATATGCATTAAAACCAACATACCTTACCCAGTCAACGTTTTATAAAAATATTGTCCACAAAATATAATTTTATGAAAATCTATTATCAATTTTGTCATAATTGTTTTGAACTTTATTTTAGTATCTTTGAATTGAACTGAAACAATTCTGAAAACAATTCTTTAACCAGCTGATATATAGAAACAAAATGGGTTGGTTTATAGGAATGTTTCAAAAAGTTAGCATTGACCCAATTTAAAGAACTAAAAACATAATTATTATTTGGGTCGATATTTTCATCCGGAGTTAATTAGCACGGCACGGGCACGACAATACCTATATTGTCTACAAGTATAACTAGCCAACATAACAGGACGTAGCTCAGCCAGACACTTCAATATTGGCAATGAACTCCAATATTTCGAAGCATACTTGAAATGAAATATCAGTTATTTCTGGAAATTCACAACAAATTTGGGTTCTATCTTTGTTTAATACCTCATCGGTTACGTCAAACCCAAAATGGGAAATTCATCTCAGAAACCATTCGTTTTCAAAAGGTAAGCTTAACAACAGAGTATAATTTTCTTTTCAAAACGTTTACTGGCTTTCTTGTTTTCAGATAACATGCATCACAATTCATTTTATAATTCTATACTGGTGGATAATGCAAATTTACAATGGATTCGAACAAGTGTGGATGGAACGGAAATCATATCCTGGAAATGTTTTGCCGTACTTTCTAACGATGTTTAACACATGTTTGGTAACATCAAAGTATGTTTTGCTTTATCAGTATGTGTTTCGCACAAAACACTTACTTCGATACGTCAACGATTTATCAAAGTTTTCAACTAAACAACACGGCACAATAAAAATACGAAATTCTAAGGTCAGTTTAGCTCTAACTTTTACAAGTTTTAATATACTGTGTTATATTCAAACACTAAACTTTTTTTTAGTTCTGGAATACGATAACTATTACTTTCGCACTTGGACTTCACACGCTTTACGTTATTAACATTGTGTTTATTCGTCCCAACTACGATATCACTTTAAACAATACTTTAAATAGAGTGAGAAAGGAACTGTTACCTGGTCGTCTTGGAAATATTCTAGCAACTAATGATCCTACTTTTGGAAATTATCTGGTTTCGATTTTGTCGTTGATATTTTATATCATTAAAAATTTACAAGGTTCCTATTGGGCACTTTGCTTTAGCACTAGTATTTCAGGGCTTGTGTTAATTAGCATGGAGTTCAAAAAGCTTACACAAGGCAAACAGATTAATGTTCAAAATACTCTAACAACGTACAAACGAATCTGTAGATTGACAAGATATCACAACAAGTTCTATCGATTCGCTTTTATGTTGTTTTTGTTATCGTTTTTGTTTTCCTGTTCGCTTTCAGTAGTTAGCAATAATGGAACGTTTTTGACAAGAAGTTTTGGGTATGTTACATTTCGTGTCATGTGGATTGTTTTGTATTTACTTGTAATACTGCCCGGGATTATATTTGTCAGAAATGTAAGACTTGTGTCCTTAGTATTCTTATAACTATTGATTTAAGCATGAATGAGCAATAGTTTCATTATAATTTGTCAGATGGCTACAATTGGAAACATACTGGAAACAGGAATCCCCCTGGATTTACGTTCTCAGTCAATGTTATTGCATTTGAAGAATGTAAAATTATGCAAAATAAGAGCTCATGTCATGCCAGTTTCATTCACTATGGTAGACAAGGTATGATATTTAGTATTGTATCCTTCTATTTACAAAGATAATTGGATGATTTATATTAATTTAATTTTTAGTTTGTCGGATTCATCATGATGATTCTCATGGTCACCATAACACCAAGTTGCAACTAACCAACGACAAACACACCATAAAAATCACGACCAGTTTGTACAATATTTATTTTCTAGCATTTATTTATTTTACCCAATGGTTCTTTTTTTAAAGTTCGTATTTTGTCTTGGTCACCTTCATCATTATCTACTAAAAGCGTGATTTTATATGCCTTCATGTACGCAAATAGGCTTGTATAGAATGTATAAGAAACTTGTTTCTAAGTTTAAATAAAATATATTATCTTTATTCGGCCAACAAGCACAATTTTTACACATTTAAATAACTGCACTAATGTGTGATTGAAATATTTCGACATTTCAATATTTCAAATAATAATATCAATTCATTATATAATGTAAAATAGTTATCAACGACTTCCATGATATGATAAATAAAATATTTTATCACTGGGTTTACCTTATCACGCCAAAGAAAATTAAAGCTTATAACTCGTTTACTAATTGCTGTGAACAACGACTTGTCACCACATCATGGTGCGCTTGGCAAGGGAATCATGGACAAAACGACAAGTTGATTTGAATTTCTTATACAAATGAGTGTTGTCTTTTAACTTTGTTCTTTGAATATCTCGATAAGCTAAAAAAGGAATTGCTTTCATATTTTTAAATGCATAATTCATGTATGTTACATAAAACCAACAAATATGTCTAAAGGTTGCAAGGAAAAACCACTGTGTTACACCGCGTACGTGACCCGAATAATATTATGTTCTTATCCTCTTAGCTGAGTGGCATTTTAAGGAAAATTTAACAAACCATGTCATGACTAAATATGCTTGCATGCATACATGAATTTTTGTTAAGTAAATCAGCGTCTTCAGCAAATATACCTGTCTATAACAAAGAAACTGAGAATAGATGAGATATTATTAGCTCAAACCTTTTCTATATTACAGAACGGGAAAAACTATCAATTCAATTAAGAATATACATATTTGATTAACTAAGAAGGAAAAATATTGATTAAATTACATTCTTTTTAAAAACAAAAAACTCTAATAAATATGCCAAACGTTAAAATAGTTTTTCCACATTTTCCTCCAGGTGTATATAATTTTCGAATAATTAAAATAAATTCAAGCTATATAACCCGCATCGTTTGGTTTACTCATATAAGAGTCTCATGATAGCAATCACCTGTAGTTATTTTGATTAACTTTAATTTTTACGTAAAAGGAGCATTCTTATCCAATCAAAAATGAAAAAGTTAAGTTTACTGCCATGTCTCATATTATTGGGAACATATTTCGAATCTTCTACTGTTGCGGAAATTGTCGTCATCCCGCAAAGTAAGTACATTTATAAAATAGTCGTATATGTTTAACAGCAATCGAAAATAATCCAATTGGTTGTAAATTTTCAGATCATACCAGTAACATGCATTTTATTGGTACAATTGAAGGGAAAAGCTTTTTCGCAGATTCGACAAAAAGAGTAAATATCCGTTCCTAGTACTATAACTTAATGAAGTATACTATTATATGATTTTGAAACAATTATCTTTTATAGACCTGGCAAGATTCCAAAAAGTTTTGTGAAGCAAATGGAATGCACCTTGTATCAATTACTAGTGTAGCTCAACGAAAAGTCCTTACAGAAGCTTACAACAA